>OMNZ01064384.1:6925-18005 GCA_900303255.1 Lesueurigobius sanzi | reverse complement strand
GCACTTTTTCTCATAGTTTGGCTGGTCCTGTGACTTATACTCAGGTGCGGCTTATATATGAATTAATGTGTTACGTTAACATACCAGACACCTTTTCAGTTCATTGTATATGCTTTGTGTAGCTGAATAACCATCAATGTGTTATCTTAGCATACCATACACCCATTCAGCCTGTTGTTCTCTATTCTATTATTATTATTATTATTATTATAACTTGCCTTTCAAGATGAAATGTCTGTTCTTGGTCTCGGATGTTGTAAAATAAATTCCCAACCCCAAAAATGCGACATAGTCCAGTGCGACTTATATATGTTTTTTTCTTCTTCATTGTGGGTTTTTTGGCTGGTGCGACTTATACTCCGGTGCAGCTTATAGTCCAGAAAATACAGTATATAAAAAAAAAAAAATGCTGCAATCAACTAATCGTGCCTTCTTTTTATCGTGGTTACCAATATTATTGTTAATATTCACTGCTCTGGTATTGTCAGCAAAATATACTTCTAAAACTGCTTTTATGTAGTTTTGTTTTTAGTTTAGTTTAGTTTATTTCGGTCTGTTCAAACAAAGCAAAAAAATACAAAGGAATAACAAATGCTCGTATTGTACAAGACCGAAAAGGCCTAGGCTGAAGCATAGCTAATTTCGCCTTGCCTTATCACAATTTACAGATTGTTTTACGGATTTACGGATGAAATATATTGCAGTAGTACTCATTTATTATATTTCAACTTCATGAAACACTGGAGATTCAAGGCAGAAAAAACCCCTCAGCCTTTGGGGTTCGGTAATTGCAGTATTTAAAATGTCGATTCGATTCATCCTGCAGCCCTACTCTGAACAAACCTTCAAAGTTATTGTCAAGGATTGGAAGGTTTGGAGTCTGTAGGAGCTACTAAAGTGGAGATGTTGTCGCCGCAACGTGAGATAAGTGCATTTTGAGAAAATGGTCCTTGATGTTTCAATTTCCAATGTAGTTCTATATAGATACATGGAATCAGTGCAATAATTACACTCCTTATTGTAAAGATTAGCTCATTTATTTGTTTCCAGGTATATGTTAAAGCAAACTGGCCTAAAACCTGAAAATTGGAAAGAGCTGAGTCTTTGAGATCCATTCATTTCTAACAGCCTTCCAAAAGACTGTATTTTATGCAGATTTTTTTATGACCCCGGCCACAAAACCGACATTATCTGAGACTTGATTGCTGACCGGCACAACTTTTACATTTAAACCAACCAAAATTATCATGGCACTGTTTTTGACCCTGCGAAAAACGTGTATGCGACTAAAAGTAGAGGTACAATGAATGAAAAAAGGCTACAAATGTCATGCCAGATTATATTTTCATTCAACAAGCTTTCACTGGTGTTGCTGCTGAAAAATCTGTGACACCAATGCTTTTTAATCCCCATACGCTATAGTTTTAACGCAACAAACATAAAATATTCTAAGCATATTCTATTTATTAAGATTTGCAAAGGTTCCAATAAAACCGAGGAATGAAGGGAAGGCAAATGGGACACAATGGGAAGCTTTGGAGCAAAAAATGCCAGCCATAACTGCAATGGAATGTGTTTCGGACCATAATTCTTGTTCTTTTGATGATTTAATACAGTAAAATAGATGCGCAATGTCATTATTTTCCAAGGATATTAGCTTTAAAGCCAGTATGAATCAGATTGAATGTTTTTTAAATGGCATATCATTTGGGCACAATTTATTTTAACGCTCTGTAAAGCCGCGTAGATAGAAACCCTGCTACTCTACCTTCCCCAGTTTTGTAGCTTGTTGTACCATCGTTTTCTACTCAGGATAAAGGCTCAGGGTGAAGGTCCAGTGTGGAAAAAAACACAATCAATAAACTACAGATTTTGTGAGGACTGCGAGTGTGTGTTCTCTCCTGTGATTTTGCAACATGAAAGATAACTGTGACTTTACAAATTAACCCATCAGCTTATTCACCTTTCATTCAGAATTAATAGGGTGGATTGTCCAAAATGTGAGACACTCTTATTTCAAACTTGATCAGCTAATTATGAGTAGAAAACAATAATTTCAATACACAATCCAATCTGAAACGGTCCAGATATTTCAAATCAAATCCGAAGATAATTTGCTGATGACAGGATTTATTTAGTGTCAAAGAACTGAGTTTACTCTTTTGAAATCACAATGAAACAGAAACTACTCAAATGTCCCTGATCTAACGTTTGCATGACCTTCAACAACTGCCAGGAAAATTGTTCAGGAGCAAAGAAAAACTCACTTCAGCTGAAATACAGGACTCTCTGACAAAATTGGACTCTCTGAAAAAAATTATGTTTGTTTCAAGACGCACAACATGTAAACTTTTGGTCAGGGACATTTGGCTAATTTCTAGTAGACAAGCGTAAACAAACAGGTTTCTTGACAATAAATGGCTTCACGCAACCACTAACGATGAGTGAAATAAAAGGTTTTTGTGTTATCATTCCAAGTTTTCATACCAACTTTTGGCCACAACTGTATATATATTTTTAATATTGCACTATAGTTTTGTAAACATGTCCCTTAGTAACAGCTAAGTTAAGTTATGTCCTTGACTTGATAACCCATACTACAGCTTTCATTAATATCAGAGTTATTGGCTCCTTTAGGACAATCAACCTTATATAAAAACAAAGCCCAGACTTGTAACTTGAGTGAACAGACCTTGTTAACCTGGATGCCTTCTAAGCGAGCATGGCTGGTTAGTATTTTAGTGTTTCGACCTCCAATAATATACAGCATCAATGATTTTATACACATGAAATCCAAATGCCTTACCTTCATTCCTTCATCGCCAGTGAAGAATCTTCTGTAGAGGGCGAATCCAAAATCTGTGCCCACTGCAAAGACATACCAAGGCAGTTAAGAATTGCGCAATAAACAACATTTGTCATGAGTTGGGGCTTGTGCTTAGTGCTTACCAATAATTAAAATGGCGAGGATGCGGAACACGCCAAGCACTGGAATCATCTCTCGAAAGTTCTGTGGAGGACAAAATAATATTGAAAAGAATGTTGCATTAACCAGAAATGCCACAAAAACTAAAGCATACTACACGCATAACAGAGTATAATTATAATTACTACAAGAGTCTTCTGAAACACAGAATGGTGCTGCTAGTCTCAAAATGTAGCAAAACGACAAAGCAGTAGAGCTTTAAATACAGTGGGGTTCGAATGTTTGGACCCCCCGGATGAAAATTTCTGTCATTGTGAATAGAAGAAGAATAGTAAAGGCAAGGGAAGATCCAAAGTTCTACTGTGGCATCTGAATGGACGACCTCTAGAGGTGCAGTCTGAAGGTTTTCCCATGGTCTACACAGTCTCCTGACATAAACATCACTGAAAATATGTGGATAAACCTTCAAAGAGCAGAGCGTTCAAGACAGCACAGAAACCTCTCAGTTTTGGAATTGAAAAACTGTCCGCAGCCACAAAAGTGTTTACAAGCTGTGAAACTTGCCAAAGTAGGGGCTACTAGGTATTACCTCTGCAGGATGCCCAAACATTTGTTCAGGCCTTTTTTCCTTTTATATTATTTTAAAAAATGTAAAAAATGAAAATGAAATCTGTTTTTTTTTTTTTTTACATTTTAAGTCAATGTCTCATGTGTAACTTCATGCCTTTGGAAATGTGATCTTCTCCTTAATTCTTTATTCACAATAATAGACATTTTCATCTGGGGTGTCCACACACTACTATAATCATCAAAATGTTGTTGATTATACCGCCACAGGATTGGTCAGAAACTCCTGGCTAGTTGAGCTAAACATTGGAGATTGTGTTCTTTGAAGAGGTGTATATTCAAAAGTTTGTGAATTTATCTTCCAAGGTTATTTTTCTTATTAATCCTTTATAGTTAGCATCATTTGCCAAAGAACATACACAGTCCTCCATGTCACCCCCATAAAAAGGTTAGTTTTTATGTGCGCATTTAGTAAAATACTTTGATGTTTGAGTTTGACCCGAAGACAATAAAAAACAAAAAAATGTTTATAAGACTTTTAAGGGTTTAATGCTTTTAATTTGAATAAAAAACCTTAAAGACTTTTTAAGACCTCGTGAACAGCCTTGAATACGGTAGTTCAAAAATAACCTTCACTTACCACCACTGCGTTCATAAAATAGCCTCCAATCAGGGCATACACTCCGCCAGAGGCCCCCACCAGGGCACTGAGGGGATCAAAAATGGAGCTGGCCAAAGAACCTGAGGGGCACACACAAAGGGCACATGCAATGACACACGCAGTGCAGAAAATGTTTGATATTTGAGCAGGAGCTTGGTCTAAACCGGTGGTTCTCAACTGGTATTGGATCAGGACCCACCATAACTTCCACCGTAACCGGCCTTGATGGTCTCATCATGAGGAGCTCCTGAACCGCTCTTGGTCTGACCCGTCACCTAGGACTGGTTTGTCATGGGAGACCCTACCAGGAGCAAAATGCCCCAGACAACAGCTCCTAGGTTCATTCGGGTGCTCAAACCCCTCCAACACGACAAGGTGGCGGTTTGAGGAGGGAAAATCCTATTATTTTTTGCTTAACAAGAATTATCAACTCAATAACGTGAGGTAAAATATTCTTAATGACAATCATTTTAACTAATCACAATACAATTTTTGCAGTATATAATGGTTAAAATACTGTATTTCTCCATGCACTTTTGATAATTCAAGCACTGAATAAAGCTATAAAGTTGAAGTTATGCTCAAGTGAACTAGCCCTTAGGTACTTGTTTAGTATATAAATGGTGACAGAAATGTTCCTTGGGAAAGGCTTGTGACCCACCAAAACTAGTTCCGCGACCCACTTTTGGGTCCCAATAACCCACCAGTTGAGAACCACAGACTGGTCTAAACACAGTAGTCCTGACTCACCTGCCACGACACCAGCGAGGTACACCATTCCCACTTCAAATCCTTTGTGGACCAGTTCCAGCGGGATTCCCAACAGCAGCTGCATGAACAGGTTTCCCACTATGTGCTCCACTCTAAGGAAATACATGGGTTTAGTTTTATTCATTTTATTTTCCCTCAGTGAAAGTTAACCAGGCATTTAAGAACTAGAACTTATAAACAGATTCTAGCTCTGGTTGGTTTATAAATAGACATTTCCCTGTTTTTGCCTTTTTCTTGTCAAGAAGAAAGCGTAATAAAGTGCATTTACCAGCTGTGACCATTTGATAGTGTTTTAGCGCTTTTGCTACTCTATGTACAGTATGCGTCTTCCCTGGCTGACTCATGCTCATTATCCATTTTTGTTTTCATAAACAAGTTGGTACTAGTAGCCAGCCGTCGTATCCTTATATTTCCACATCAGTGTTGTAAGTAGACTGCATTAGAATAATCCACAGAGCACAGGACAATTAGAACAAGCCAAGTCCTGTGTAAGACAGTGGTTCCCAACTGGTACGGCGTCAGGACCCACCATCAACCTATAATGCCAAGCCGAGACCAGTGTTGTTTTTGGTAGCCATTTGAGTTTTAGTATTAGTCTTTTGGACGAAATGCTTATTAGTTTTAGTCACATTTTTGTCATTTCTATATGAAGTCTTAGTTGATGAAAACTCAAAAAGGTTTTAGTCTAGTCTTAGTCGACGAAAACTCAAAAGGTTACTTTTTTGTCCTGTCTCGTGAGCGAAAACTCATATTTGTCTCGTCATGTTTTAGTCACCAAAGAGAGGTTTTTGGCTTGTTATAGTCAAGAAAGAAAGGGTCGTCAACGTAATGATTTAGTCATAGTTATCGTTGACGAAAACAACACTGGCTGAGACCCAAAAAAATATATAAAATACTGTATTCTCCTACAAAATATAGTTAAATAAGCGTTAAATTATCCTATACACTACAAGAAATGACTGTAAGACGAATGGCTAAAAAGTGAAAGAGAATTTATGCTAATTTTCAGTAGGTTTGGATTATCTTGAAATAAGATCCCCAATGGAACAAACATTATTTTGTTGAGAATAAGCAGAATTAACTTGTGCATTCAAAATACAAAAAGCAACACTTAAACTTATTCAAAAAAGTTACATTCAAGAGAAAACATGCTTTTCCATTGGCTATCTTACCCAAATAAACTCCAAATCAGCATAAATTCTCTTAATCCAAGCACTATTATGTATTTTCTTTTCTGAGACAGTTATTTTTTTTCCAATCTAATGCTTATCATGTAAAATTATGATAAAAATAACTAATTCTAACAGATGCAGGAACGATTTTGTAGGAGAACATACAGTTGTGGCCATAAGTTCTGTCAGGGTATGTAAACTTATGCATTTCACTCATGGTTAGTGGTTGCGTGAAGCCATTTATTGTCAAAAAAAACTGTTTGTTTACGCTTTTCAACTAGAAACTAACCAAATGTCCCTGATCAAAAGTTTACATATTATGCATCTTGAAACAAACATCAATTTTGTCCTGTATTTCAGCTGAAGTGATTTTTTTCTTTGCTCCTGAACAATGTTCCTGGCAGTTGTTGAAGGCCATGTAAACGTTAGATCAGGGACTTTTGAGTAGTTTCTGTTTCATTATGATTTCAAAAGAGTAAGTTCTCAGTTCTTTGACAATAAACGGCTTCGCACAACCACTATGACGAGGGAAGACACGCACATCCCAAAGTTCTCAACAGCGTGCCAGACCGAGACAGAGGACAAGAAATAAAAGGAGAAAGGTCCGCACAGCTTGTTTGGCTCCCACAAATTTTTTAATTAGAGTTTACACCAATGTGACATTCCGGGCATCTTCATCAGACTCTGATGGAGCCAAACAAGCTGTGCGGACCTATCTCATTTTATTTTTTTGCACAGCCACTAACCATGAGTGGAAAAAAAGATTTCTGTGTTATCATTCATATTCTATGAAAAATGGCCAAAAGATCAAAAGGGTATGTAAACTTTTGGCCACAACTGTATAAGACAAGATAAGATAAGATAAGATAAGATAGATTTATTGATCTCACAATGGAGAAATGTACTTGTCACAACAGGTCTTAGGACAGTATCACACAGACACAGAGGGGTGCACAAAGTCAGGAAAAGTGTCATCAAAGAAGCAAAACAACAGGTAATAGTAATAATAGTAACAATAAAATATAATAGAATAAAGATAGTCTCTTAGCATCTCTCTGTAAATAAACTGTACAAATAAGATATATAAGATATATAAGAAAAGGTTCGCCAGGAAAAGACTCGCAACCCACACTAAAAATGATTCCACAGCCCACCAGTTGAGAACCACTTGAGTAAGACACCACGGAGTCAGACCTCCATAAAGATTATAAGCTGGTCTGGGCCGGTGTTTACTGTGCGTGCGGTCTGTGATGCGGCGGGATTTAGTCCTGACCCCGCTCTGATGATGAGCCACTGATCCAGCTGATCTTACCCGGCGTGGACAAACATGTAGGAGACGAAGCGCCAGGCCTCCTCCCTGAGCTCGGGCTTGTACGTCAGCGGACTCTGCCATATGACATGGTCCAGGGTCACCCACTCCTTCTGAGGCTTCCACACCGCGTAGTAGATAAACACTGCCAGCTGTAAACAGACAGCAGCAAAAGAGTTGATATAGTAGAATTACAGGTGGCAGGGAGTCGGGAGTCGAACCAGAAACCTTCTATAAGATGACCCCACACTACCATCTGAGCCACTGTCAACCTCATGATCCAGTATCTGTACACTGGCCTGACAGGTGAATAGGGAGGAAAATGAAATCAAGTGATATCAATTTGAATCTTTTACTGTACATTACTGACATAAATCTGAGAAAGAAATGTATTGGAAGTTTTCTGTTAGAGTTTTTTTTGTTTAGAATAGTTTTTTTCATATAAGAATTATATGAGTAAAAAATGAACAAAATTGCCTATATTTTCAGATACAAAATCTAATTAATGGATAGAACCAGATTTAAATTGATGGTTTTATTTTGTTGATATAGTAAAAGATTTATTCAGAGGGATTTTGCATACCTGGTTTAGTTTATGAAAAAACTACTAGTGGATAAATCTGTGAATATTCTAATTCAATAAATCAGGCTAGGAAGTCATTTTGAAAGATTCCTTTGAACATCCTTCAATATATTGTCGAGTACAAGACGGTAAAGTTTTGAGTCTGTAGGAGCAGCTACAAAAGTGGCGATGTTGTGACAAAAATGCATTTTGAGAAAATGGTCATTGAAGTTACAATTTCCCAAATAGTTCTATGGAGAAACATTGATTCAGTGCAATAATGACACTCCTTAATGTAAAGATTTGGTAATTTATTTGTTTCCAGGTGAAACGTTTGTGTAGGTTCTCAGTCGTACAGGAGTTCAGTCTTCATCTGTACTCTGTAGTTGAAGTGTGGGACGTTTCGATCTTACTCCAAAGATCGTCATCAACTACTGAAGACCTGGAGTCCTGAAATGTTTCCTGAAATGTTGTTGTTCGTCCCGTCTGTGTAAAGAGTCTTTGAGTGTCCAAAAAAGCGCTATATAAGTTTGATGCATTATTATTATTATTGTTACTAGATTAGACATTTTTACTACTGTCATCTAGAATATTTGGCTTGTTTTATGATATTTCTGACTGGTTTTAAGGAAATCTCTCTTGAAATAAGAAAATAAAACCAATAGGACAAGAACAGTTTTCCTACTCCATGGCAATTGGCAGAAACACCCCACAACAAAATAATCCAAGTCAAATGTACAACTAAATATTAACTAGTCAAAACAACTCAAATTGATATTCTGAATCTGAGCAATTTAGACCAATCTCGATATTTACTTTTTGGAGTGGTGCTGATGGTTCTCTATCAACGCATGACTGAAAAGAGAATCAAATTGTCCTCCAACATACAGTATATTCAGTATTCTGACAGAGGCACAGTGGCTGCATTCAGACCTCTGTTAATCTTATTCAATATTCATCATCTTCTGTGTGTAAATGAAAAGCCAATCCGACTGTCCATTTGTATTCAGTGACATTTAGTGCAACGTGAATGGGCCCCTCTCGTTCACAAAGGAGCGGCTGTTGTGCATGAATCGACAGCAAGTGATTAAATCTATGACCTCAACTTTGAAAAGTACCATTGTAGAAATAAAACGGTCCTAAAACCTTTATGAGATATGGAGTGTTGAATTATATTTTGTTAAGTATTACAATGAGTTAAGTAGAGCTCCTTTCTGCTCTTTACTCGAAAAGACAATAGACCTTTTTCAAACAATCCACCATTAACCATCTCTCAATTCAGCAATTACTCCCCGCAAAAGCGGTGCTATTGAAGTATTCCAGGAGTACTGCGCATGTTGGGAAATGTACACAGCGAGCCTTGTGGTAACCTACTTTTCACATGACCACCTGCTGACTGCTCACATTCCTCAATATGTGGTTGTTTTCTCAACCCAAATGTCGGAAAACCGTGTTCTGTCGCAGAGGAGCATCCCTGCGTAATGTAAACTGTATGAGATGCTAGTTGAGCTAGGGCTGGGGGATTTGACGAAAAATAAAAATAAAAGAATAAAGTTTGACCTGATCATGGCGACAAACTGCTTTTATAATGAAATTGTCATATTTTCCCCCACACATTTCTCCTACTGATCAGTCTGCTGCGTCTAAAAGACAATTTACTAAGTGCACATGGATCTGTTGGAAGTCAAAACTCCTTAAGGCAGGGGTGTCCAAAATGGAGGGTCGCATATTGAAGTGTACACGCCATGGAGGGCCAAAGACCTGGATCAGTCCTGGTTTAATCTTAAATGTTTTCATATTGATTAGTCCTGATTTAGCCCTGGATTTGTTTAGTCCCGTTTTAGTCAGAGTTTAGTCCTCGTTTTAGACCTGGTTTAATTCATGGTTTAGGCCTCCTTTTAGTCCCATTTTAGCACTGGTTTGGAGCTACTTTAATCCAGGATTAGACCTGGTTTGGTCCTTCCCTTTAACTCTAGTTTAGAGCTGGTTTAGACTTGTTCTGGCCTGGTTTAGACTATATTGGGTTAGGGTTGGTTTAGTCCTGGAATAAACCTGGGTTAGACCTGGATCAGTTCTGGTTTATTCTTTGATTAGACCATATTTTGTCTAATTAGAAGTCTATAATGATTAGTCGATTAATCATAGTTTAGTCCTGGTTTAGTCCTGGTTTAGAACTGGTTTAGAACTGGTTTGGACCTACTTTAATCCAGGATTTGACCTGGCCTTGTCCTTGTTTTAGTCCTGCTTTTATTAATTAAGTTTTAATTCTGTAGAACTGGTAAACTTGCAGAAAAAGGATCATCTCTGGTGATGTGTGCAATTCAACAAGAAGTTTGTGGGCCACCAAAATTGGTCTGAGGGTCTTATTTGGACCTTCCTTAAGGGCTCAGATTAAAATACAGTCAGTGAGGGTTTGTACAGTAATGAAACATTTGCTGTCTCCATTTCATTTGTTCCAATTGGCTGCTATTGCCAGACAGGGAACAAATAGCAAATAAGATTAAGCAATGAAGAGGATAACATGATGCAGATGTGCGAAATGCCAGGCAGCTGTCAGGGTTTGTGTAAGTGTTTGTTTTCAGACCAAAAAGAGGCTGTTCTGATGTCAATTCTGTCCAAACTAAGAGAGGCCCACTGCCGCAAAACTGTACTCCAACATTACACATGGAACAACATTTATGATTATTATAGCCTACTGTTTTTAATACAAACCATAGTATTATAATTTATGTATTCTGGGGTAGATGAGATCCGTCCTGAGAACCTTAGTCTCTGGATGTTGTGGTCCCTCTGAACTGGCTGTGGCTAAAATCTATTTCTCCTAATAATAGTCTTGTACATCACATAAAGTGGTACTTGGCAATTAAATTGAAAAGAATGTAAATGGCAACCTCAACTTTGGTGAATCCCAATAATACCACTTAACATTGGCTCTTTAATAGTAAGATTTAGCAGACAATTTTATGGCTGTAACATCGTGTGGTTTGGAGTTTGGAGGAGTACAATGAAAGATGTGTGTGTATTAAAAGGTCCTGGAGTGGAAAACATTCATTTGTAAGGATTATGTAAAAGGATGACATGATCTAAAAAGGTGTTTAGTGTAATTATATTT
>OMNZ01064374.1:0-10664 GCA_900303255.1 Lesueurigobius sanzi | reverse complement strand
GCGTGCCAGATTTGGGTCCTGTAGGGTATATGAGGTTAAAGCTGTTTTGGTTGACAGTACATTCAGTTGCAAATTAATCAAAGTCAAAAATGAGGAAAAAATACAAAAGAATAATGAAAAATTATGAAAAAAGAATTACAAAAAGTGTGAAAAATTGAAAAAAAAAATGAAAAAAGATGACAAAAATTATGCAAAAAAATGATGAGAAAAATTGCAAAAAAAAACCCAAAGGAAAGATGAGAAAAAAAATGAGAAAAATTATGAAAAATCATGAAAAAAAAGAAAAAAAGTGAGAAAAATTCACAAAAAATGACGAAAGAATACAAAAGAATAATGAAAAATTATGAAAAAAATATTACAAAAAGTATGAGAAAATTGAAAGAAAAAAAAAAATACGAAAAATACAAAAGAATGATGAAAAATGACGAAAAAAGATGACAAAAATTATGAAAATGAAAAAATTATGAAAAACGAAAAAAAATCATGATCAAAATTGCTGATTTTATGTTTCTTTAGAGTAGACCTGAGTTTTTATGTTTTGAAATCACAATTGAATCATCAAATTTTTGATATTTGATGGTGCTTTTGTCAACTATTTTGGGCCCACTGCGCCTTGTGTGTCCAATTTGGGTCCTGTGGGGTATAAGAGGTTAAGTATTCTGTAACTGAATACAATTTGAAAGTATTCTCCCCAACACTGCTTACATATCAAATTAAAAAATAATTCAAACATGTCACATATAGACGTGGTGTCCCCAGGGATGTGTCTTTGCCTCCTCCCTTTCCTTAAATGACCCCACCACAACAATGATGCAAGAATCACCAACACTGTGTCAAGGTCATTTTCCAGTTTAACATAATCTAGTGTACACCCTGGTTTATCTTTGTAAATACCTCCACTATTCCTCACCGCGGCTTTCTACCCGCAGGGAATTCTGCCAATGCAATCACCATCAACTCCTCTAATCCTTTTGATTTATGCACTCGCAATTTCCTATTCCCATTTCCCTGTAACCGGAAGGCGAGCTTCACCCGGGGCCGGCGCAGTCTAAACACTGGATAATCTGATGCAACGTAGCTCTACAATTAACACACGCAGGCTCTGATTAGACAACGTCCGGCTGCGAAAACCGCCAGGGGGGGGGGGGGTATAAGGGGAGTGAGGCGCAAGGAAACACACGGCCGACCTGGAGATGTAAACACCATCGCAGTGATGCAGACCAAAGCAGGTCTGTGAGTCTATAGACCCAGTTCATGTGGCACTATGGGGGTAGTAAGAGTCGGTCGCTAATGCAATAGCTTCACTCTCGCCGCATTATTCTGAATTTAACAATGTTTACAGATAATTCCATAATCTGCAAAGGACACAAACTGAGGACAGTAGAGAGAACAACAACACATAGTTATCAAATATTGGAATCAATAGCAAATATACCTCGAACTTCATATAATATTCACAAATCAGTGACAGATCTCAGTCCCTGGAGTCGGGATGTGCCCCTATTTAAGACCACAATGCAACGCGCCAACGTGAAATTACGTGGAAAAACGTCAACATGGTGGTTTCCGCGAAACGGCTTATGACTCTGCAGCCTCCAAACTTACCAGTATATTATTATACATATTTTGCCTGCAATCGTTCATCTGCACAAACAACTACGTCAATGTAAATTGTAGCTTTTTGTAATTTTCAATGCAATGAGATGTTTTTTTCTTAATCAAAATCACTTGTCCCACTGGCAGATTTATTTTAATTAGCCTACATAAAACACAAATACCTTGTTAGATCTATCCTGTGTGCGGGTCCTACATGTGCCCCTCCAAACTAATCTTAATTCCAGTATTTATATTATTATGCGTATTTTGCCAACTGTTTCGTCGACCCGACGAAAAACACAAAACTAATACAAGGGATTGGTGAAGCCTTACGGTCCCGACCATCACGCAGACATCCACGACTGACGACATTCACACAAGCGCGAGGGGCTCTGAAAGCTCGCCTCTTCCAGGGTTTTAAAACCTGACACCTTTGGACCAGTGTTCAGTTCTACAGCGTCTGCCAACCTCAAGTTAAATTAAATTCACAATTAAAATACCAATATACGCAGTGACCACTACCTCATCTTCAGTCTCCTGATGAGGGGCCCTTAAGGCACTAAGGACACGCACATCACACCTTCTAGGAACAACTACACCAGACTCCCGACTACTATGGTAGTGATAACGGCTGTGCGCGAGCACCGATGATGGGTGAGGAAACAAGCGAGACGGCTACTACAGCGGCCCCAAACATCCCACCAGGCATCTACCATCACCTGGATGGTTTGATCCACCCACTGATGAAATCTTGGGTACAGCCCTCCCGAAAGGACTGGTGCCATGACCTCAAACACCACCAGCTGGAACTTCCGTGTAACCACAACTCCTACACCCAACTGTTGCTCTGCTATACACAAAAAGAAAGCAAAATACATGTCATGGTTCACAATTTCAATGCCACAAGTTTTAAAACAGGGTCACAGGTAAAGCACTTCAGCAGCATTTGCATTCTTTCGAGTTTAGTAACAAGTAGACTATGCCATGACCACCATGTTTAAGCAAATGTATATAGAAAAGTGAAAACACAGCACACTATTTACAACATAAAACCACTTCAAAACAAAAGCTTACAAAACAAATCAAAAACAAAATTGGTCAATGGGCAACAGGTTACGCCTGTGACATAAACCCTTAAACATTTGCTACCTCACTGGTGCCATCTGTGACATTTCCCATAATTGGAACAAGTAGTCTGAACATAATCAATCCTGCCGACAACGCCAAATGTGTGGCATAATGGGTGTGATAAATAAATATGGTGAATAAAAAATGCTTAACCAACAACGCCACCCTTAAAAAGGGAAAAGAAAAATTAACTGTAAGGCACTCAGGTTCGTTAGATAGATGACAGACACTTGTTCCATTTGCAAATGAGTTAACATTTATTTTGCAGTTGCAGCGTTAGATAAAGATGGATTTCGATTCAGGACTTCAAATTCGTTCAGATAATCTCATCCATTGCTCTACCAGTTCAGTTAGCAATCATCTTGATTCAGTACTTCCTTCACCTTGGGTCAGGCTAGTTCTTCTGTTACATCGTCTCCCTAGTCCAAAACAGGGGAGCACCTCAAAATAAATACTGTACAGGTGAGATCAGATCCAGATCAGAGTCAGTCAGAGTCAGTCAGCAGAGTTGGACAGAGCAACAGTTGGGTTCCCAGTGCTGCTGGGCTCCACACGGTTGGAGTACCTATAAGATTTGGTTTAAAGTTAGTTAGTAGCTAGGAGCTAACCGTGCCCATGAGGGACTCATACCATTTAAAAGCAGCCTCTTTGTGAATCAGAGCTTGATGCTTTTATTTAGCCGGAGGCCTTGACAACGAGTCCGACCGGGGGAAACTGGCGCACGAGGTTCCATGGATGGCCAACACAACAGGCTAAGCAGAAACACTCAGCATCCGAGTCCTATGCTAAAGAAAATAATGTTTACAGCAGCTCCGTTTTGTATCCCGACATTGTAAAATGTGTATTGTGTAAAGTTGTTGAAGCTAGAAATATGTGTTTACTGATTCTTGAAGGAAATGACGATGTCATAAGCTACAGCTAAGCCTGCCAGCTAGCACTTGTAACCGTGTAGTTCATGTGCCGTCAAGCTAGACACAGGTTTGCTAACTATCATATGTTTAAAAGCCGTCTCTGCGAGTATTAAAAAGGTTTTTAGTTAAAAACAGAATAAATAAGATAAACAGAATAAACAGCTATTAAAAACAGGTAATTCATACATTTTGAACTGTGTCATGTTAAAAGCTACATTACAGACATTGATAAAAAGGTATAATGAATGAACGATGAATAATCTTTATTGTCATTGCAACAACTACAACGAAATTGTAAGTCCAGTTGGTGTCCTTCTTCTAAATTGTAAATACTGACATAACCCTATTTAAATAGGGGAAACTTGGAAGAGATTTGTGGCTTCTAACTTCACCGAAATTTGGCGCCATGGGACTATACTGTAGAGGCAAAATGCTAACAGCGTCTTTGGTCGTCTTACGGGACTGAAGGCACAAAGACCAGACAGCCACGCATCGCCTCATCTAAGCCCAGGTTAGAACATATGTATGCATGTAAAAGCTAAACCCAGGTTAGAACATATGTATGTATGTAAAACCTAAGCCCAGGTTAGAACATATGTATGTATGTAAAAGAGCCCAGGTTAGAACATATGTATGTATGTAAAAGCTAAGCCCAGGTTAGAACATATGTAAGCATGTAAAAGCTAAGCCAGGTTAGAACATATGTATGTATGTAAAAGCTAAGCCCAGGTTAGAACATATGTATGTATGTAAAAGCTAAGCCCAGGTTAGAACATATGTATGTATGTAAAAGCTAAGCTCAGGTTAGAACATATGTATATATGTAAAAGCTAAGCTCAGGTTAGAACATATGTATATATGTAAAAGCTAAGCTCAGGTTAGAACATATGTATATATGTAAAAGCTAAACCCAGGTTAGAACATACTGTATGTATGCATGTAACAGCGGTGAACTATTCCTTTAAAATCATCCTTGTGCGTACTTCAGAGTTAGACGTTTTCCGTTTTAAAATGTGTAGCAATGTCTATGGAAAAGGTTGTCAGGATGTCCTGTAACCGAAATGACATGTTATAAAACAAGCTTTCACTTTTAGCTAACGGCATGCTAGCAAATCCAGCTGTACACACTTTGGGCTTGATTTACCAAGCGTTTGAGATTTCTTTCTCATAAACCCTAAAAGGCTGAAGCACAAACTTAAACATCAGATTTACACCACAAATAATTAAAACAGTTTCTAATGATAAATCAGGTAAACAATGATTCTCTTATAAAGCCACAGGCCGCTGTCTCGTATTGTGTTAAATTTAAATTACTATTTTATTAGATTTTTCTATCTTATTCTATTTTTATGCATGCCTTATAGTTCTATAATTTTTTATATCCTTTTTTTTACCCCATAGTTTATTATTTATCACAAGTTTATGTTTCATGTTGAACGAATACACCAAAGAAAATTCCTAGTCTGTAAAACCTTCATTGACAATACATTCTATTCTGATTCTGATTCTTTGGAACACTCTCATGTACAAATTATAGTGTTTTTAAATGGCTGACTAAAAACGGTTATTATCACAAACCTGTACGCATTGAGTGACTGAGATACTGCATGAATGGGAAGTAGGGCTGATTTTAAAGATGTGATTGAAATAATGATTGTTTCTCTGTGTATAAATTTTCATAATTGTACGCACTTTTGTAACTTTTTTGGACTGCGGGTGGAAATGAGCATTTCTCGCTATAACCTGGCACATGGCATCTTTTCTTTTCTTAGACTAATGTTGTTTGTGCGTTGTCCCTGATTACATAAATAACATTCAAATTCGAAAAGGTGCTCATGTTGAGTACTTGCAATTCGTCAGCAGGCTTAGAAAATCAGGCCCTTTGAGCGCAGAACTGCTTAGAACAGGTCCAGTGAGGGATTATAGGACTTAAATGTGGAGTACATGTTTTGTGTTCCTTAAGAGGCAAAAAAAACCTCCCAAAATACAGATCGGAGCATTCAATAGAAGAAGAAGAACCTAATTGAACAGAATGGCTCAAAACTTCGTGAATGAAACAGGTTTTTTGACGAGTTACAGAAAGACAACTGCTATGTCTCCTTTGATATTGATATTTACTAACTTGCTTCACAAAGTTAGTCAAAAAGGATTAACTTCTTTGTCATTAACAACTTAGAGCAGGGGTGCCCAAAGTGCGGCCCGGGGGCCAAATGTGGCCCTCAGACCATTTTTTGGTGGCCCACAAAATTTTTGTTGAATTGGCTCACATTACCAGACCAGATTTAATCATCCTGGATTAAAGTAGGTCCAAACCAGTTCTAAAACAGGACTAAAAGTAGGTCTAACCCAGGATTAAACCAGGTATAAACCAGGACAAAACTATGACTAAACCAGGACTAAACAAATCCAGGACTAATCAAGAACTAAATATGATCCAATTTAAGAATAAACCAGGACTGATCCAGGTCTTTGGCCCTCCATGTCGTGTACACTTCAATATGTGGCCCTACATGGAAAAAGTTTGGACACCCCTGACTTAGAGCATCTCTCCACAACCCTTCAATGCATATATTTGAAATCCATTGTCACAGCTGCCGATGACTTGCAGATACAGTATTTCTCTCGATCCTAACCTTCCACTGGGACACAATTCAGTCAGCTTTGTCTGTTTGGGAAGAGAAAATTGCTTTTCGATTGTCTTTCTGATTTGGGCATTTGCCTCAGATTATGTGACAGGTCAAAATTTCCCGTGTTGGAATTTACAATTCAAAGTAGAATAAGGGGAACACTGCGGGACATCTTTGACTCGCATATATTGCCGGTTATATAAACAGTAAATTAGTTCTCTGCCAGCGCTATTGGAAATTCACAGCCGAGACATTATGGCTGTTTCAAACGGCTCCATTGCATTGTGTGTGAAAGGAAGGTAAAGGCCTCCAGGTAAACACTATTAGGATTCAGAGAAGCCATTGTCGAAGTGTAACTCACAGACCTTCAGCCCATTTACTCTGTCTTCTCTCAGCTCTTTCTGCTGCAAATGGAAATGCATAGACAGTTTTCTGTTGGCAATGACCAAACATACAGCGTTATGCAGTAGCACTATAAAGGCTTAAGAGTTTGACCTTGTAGGTGCACGAAGAAACTGCTTTACATGATACAAAAAGAAAAACAGACCAGGTTGTAGAGTCTGCTACTGGCTTACAGATATAGCCATACCATCTTGGCTACATTTTGTGTTCCGATTTGACCCAGGGCAGGGTTTTATGTCATTAATATCTGTAAGAGACCACTAACTAGCACTGGGGGTATTTAATTCCAATTATTCGACAAGTATGATACTAGATTGATGTGATTTATTTATTTATAATTCAGAGTGCAGATTTGAACCACATCCAAGAGCATAATGTGAGAAGATTTAATTATGAATTGCATGCATTGCAGACCGTATTTGCAGGTTTAGCAGCTCTGACACATATTAAAGCCCCATGGCGACAGGATATTTTGCTGTTTGCAAAGGAATTCCGCTGCCTAAACAAGTGCGCTCATCGATTTTTGCTAATTAAAACCATTCAAACTGTCATTTTGATTTCACTGTGATGTGCAGCCCTATAGGGTGTTCAAATTCTCAGTAAGTTTTTTCACTGTGACCAAAGCTTTCCCACATCCACATCTTGACCTGTGCACAAATGTACAAAAATTCTTGAACTGATGACACACTACAGATCCTGCAGAATGAAGGAAGCTAAGTCTGTATCCTTGACTCCTCTGGCACACAGACATAGCAATTTATAGCTCTGTTTGCATCAGCCTCGGCATCTCTGTCCCACCGCCCTCCTGCGTGTCCCTGACCCCCGTGCACAGTCCTGGCTCTCACTTGTTGCTTTTATGATAAATCTCTCTCTTCTCTGTGGTTTATGAATACAAAATCCTGTATGCGCGGGGACGGGAACATGTTGCCCTATCGAGTTACTCTCCACTGTTTGTGCTGGCTAATGCATGCCCTTGGGGGAAGTTTTAGCCTAATAATCACATCAGGATCTGGTTCTGTGGAGCTCGCAGAACCTTTCTTCTCGTTGCCATTAGCCAAGTTCCTACATTATTTACTACCACACGCTGGAGATTATCATTGTGAGTTGCCCGCAGTCAGTGATGGATGCCGTTGCTGTTAGCCTCCTTGTCAAGACTCCAAGTGTGTTTTTCTTTTCATTTTTTACGGCCGTGGAGCTGTGTTCCTCCTACATGGACGGTTCGGAGAGTGATTTATGGCCTTGGCCCCTGATCCTTGGCCCGCTAATGACGCTTGTAAACTGCCTGGAAGTCAGAGGGCAGGCAGATCTGTGCTGTTCTGATGTGAGCGCTCTTCCTTGTCTCATGTACTCGGGCCTGGGATCAGACGCTGAAAGTTTGGACTGATCTTTTCTTTTTTTAAGGTTACAACTTAAAAGAAGCAAATCTAAACTAAACTAAGTGGAAAAGATGCAGCCGTTGGATTTAGCGTCAAAAGTTAAAGCATGCTTTGACAGGAATACTGTGGCTTTCTGTCAGCTAAAAGACTGGCCTCAAGAGTGAACTTTTGAGACATGATTTTAACAATTTACAAACAAATCATCACGTCTTACCTCATTTTCCTGAATATTCTTCAGTAACTGTAGTGCAGAAAACATTGCGTGTGCCGCCATGTTGTTTTGGTGTTGTCCTGTTTTGGTAAAGTTTCTGACAGTGCCCTCTGGTGTTAGGTTTCAATATCAGGTGCTACATAACATGCGCACGGAAGTATGAAAGGCCACGACGGGAACGGGAGCAGAAATGAGCCTTAAGACAGTGGTTCTCAACTGTTACACCCACCATCACCCTAGTACAGGGGTAGGCATGGTGGCTCGGACGCAGGAGGCTTTTTGTTCTAGTCAAGGACATGGGCCGGACATTCCCACAATGGCCAAAATCTCTCTGATCTGAAAATCCTCCCCCAAGAAATGTGTAAACATTTTGACAGAATTTCAGTCGTTTTTCAGTATTTTAGCTGGTGTTTAGATCTCTGTCATGTACAGTCATATGAGGGGCCTGAGGATCAATGCTGGGGGGCCGGATTTAGAGTTACCCCACGAGTCATGACCCAAATAAAAAGTGAATAGTGACACCTTAATAACACAATTAGTGTTGAATAAACATGGAATAAAACTAATAAGCTGAAATAATCATTATTTAAACAGACTACACTGCCAAAAAGTCTAGTATAAGTCTAAGTATAATTATTAATTATATAAGTATTTTTTTTTGCACTTAGATACAAAAAAAATCCCACCTCACCCCACTTAAAATTAGATAATGCATCTCATTTTACGTGAAACAATGCTTATTCCACTGGCACATTACATGACAAACTGACTCCAGTAACGGCCAAATAAATACACTTCATTTGAGTAATTTTAATTTAATTTAAGTTGCGGACATTTTTTTAAGCATAAAATCTACAACTAAAGGCAACCTGAAGAGTATTGTGGAGTTAAATGAGCCAGAAACTGAATGTAGCTTTTATGAAACTGGATTAAACTTGGCTAGTTCGATAACTTTGGCAAAAATGACTCTGTTTCCTCACAGTTTTCCTAAGCTAAACAGTAAGTCAAAAGATATCAGTGTTAGCAGTGTTTGTCTTCAGCCCCGGTACGGAAGACAAACCAGAATCCACTGGAACGTGATTACTGCTGTATTACTGTCCGTGTAACATCAAACTATTGTATTGTATCCTTGGCCCTGTATTGATCTGTCCAAGAAAAGGATAAACTTCAAATTCTTTCGCAATTACCCGGCCACACACTCTGAAACTTCACACAGAACGCTTTCAGCCTGAAACATGAGAGGAAGAAGAACGGCGCAGGTGGTATAGAAATACAAATCCTCTGCTTTAAGTGTAAAAGAATGCTCTATATCTTTGCACTTTATCTTGACTCCTTCTGAGGCAACACCTATAATTAACCTGCAGACTCAAACGCACCGTCAAAGCCCTGTCCTCTAAATTGTTTGGACTGTTTCTTCGTCTCATCTTGTAATTTCAAGGACCGCAAAGGTTAATAACACTCCTTCCAGTATATCTTCCCTGTCCATTTATCAACAGTGGGAGATTACAGGTGTTACGTGGCGGCCCCGTCCTCCTCTTAGCCTGTACGCTGAGCTCATCCACACCAGAACAAAGACATTATCCCCTTTCCTTTGCCAACCTTTAAATCTCCTGAAATGATCGCAGCTGTAGAGACGGGGTGATTGGGAAAAAAGTATAACTGGAAGTGCAATTTTGTTGCACAAGAAATAAAAGGGTTTGGCACGGCTGTACAAACTGCATAAATCAGCTGTGTATCTCAGAACACTGGAACATTTGCAATCCAAAGGTCACTTCTTCTTTCACTCTCTCAAAGCAAATTGTACTTTGTGGAAAAAGTCTGTCCAAAATCTGTGTATTAAGAGAAATAGAAACAAAGCCTGTAAAAAAAAAAACTGGCTTTTTTTTTTTTTGCTTCTTCTTTTTTGGAGGAATCCTGTTTTTTAGTGCTGTCCTCATATTTCCGTTTATTATTATTTCATGGGACCAGCAAATGTTTGAAATATCAGCGGTGACCAGATATTTTTCAAGACAGGCCACCTACTGGAATGTACATCTTGCACAGGGCCAGGGACAGTGGTAAAAAGTACAAATAATAGGTACTTTTACTTTACTTAAGTAAAGTTTATGATGAATGCTCTGTGATGAGCTGGTTTAGTCCTACTTTAGACTTGGTTTAGTGGTTTATTCCTTTAGACCTTGTTTAGATCTGGCTTAGTCCTAGTTTAGTCCTGTTTTTGACCTGAGTTAGTGGTTAATTCGGTTAGACCTGGTTTAGACCTAGTTTAGTCCTGGTTTTGTTGTGGTTTAGACCTGGTTCAGTCCTGTTTTTGACCTTAGTTAGTGGTTTACTTGTTTAGACCTGGTTTCATCCAAATGATTAAAAAAGATCCTGCACATTAAACTCTTAAATACTTCTACTTTTTACTTATAAA
>OMNZ01064329.1:0-22830 GCA_900303255.1 Lesueurigobius sanzi | reverse complement strand
TGGCCCAGGGAACATGTCACGGTTAGAGAAAGAATGATTTAAATTCATTTCCAACAAACTCTAGGTGAAAACGTAACACCATCTGTGAAAAAGTGGAGGCCTTCTCCAAATGGATAATAATCCTGAACCTCAAAATCCACAATGGACGACCTCTAGAGGTGCTGTCTGAAGGTTTTCCCGTGACCTACAGTCTCCTCACATAAACATCACTGAACATCTGTGGATAGACCTTCAAAGAGCAGTGTGTTCAAGACAGGACAGAAACCTCTCAGTTCTGGAAGACTTTTGTTATGAAAAATGGGCAAAAATCCCTCCAACTAGAATTGACACACTGTCAGCAGCTACAAAAGTGTTTACCAGCTGTGAAAATGGCCAAAGTGGGGGCTACATGGTATAACTCTGCAGGGTGTGTAAACTTTTGTACCAGCTTTTTTCCCTTTAAAATTATTTTATAAATGAGAATAAAATCAGATTTTTTTTTTACATACAAGGGAATGTCTCATCTGTAACTTCATACCTTTGGAAGTTCATTTGAGCTTGCCCTGGCTTCTTTATTCACAATAATAGACATTTTCATCAGGGGTGTGTAGACTTTTTATACCCACTGTATGTTATTGCATCTGAGATCTTGAACTTACAAAGTATGGGACAAAAAAGCAGATGAGGCTCTGGTAAAAGGCGTCCAGGATGTTCAGCCAGAACCTCAGGGGATCGTAGGCCTGTGAGACACACAGGGTTACTCTTGGAAATACAAATGGCTGAGCTGTGAAACCATGCAAATGTTGTTGCATGGTTTAAGTAACCATTGATACTTCATCATAACTGACAGACAGCAATCTCACTCACTAAGCAATCAGAATCATCTCACTCCACTCAGTCACCACATCCATCAGGTTAAAGGTGCATTGTGGAACATTTATGCGTTCTCGTGACATCACAACATGGCGGGCCTACAGAGGTTATGCACATTCTGAATCTAAATAGAAATACATTCAACATTGAAACTTAAGTGGCAAATGGATCAATAAAATAATGTTGCTACTGTTGCCAAGGTGTCCAAGAGTGGTGAAACATGTGCATGATGTGGGCCAGTAGAAAGGACTAAATCACTAGCCTACTCAACTAGACGCACCGTAGTGGCCAAAAATATTTTTTGCCCACTTCCTTATGGTTTCAGGAAGTAGTGGGCTACAATTAGTCCATTATTATACTATGCACTTTTATATACTATTATACTGCACTTTATATTTCCAATGCAGCAGGCCACTAACCTTGGAGGACCTTGCTGTCTGATAGAGCTCGGGGTGGGCCATCAGAACATCCACAGGAATGACCTTGTCCATCACTCCATAGATCAGCGGAGGCACGGAGGTGAAGATCAGGTTGAATAAGATGAGAACCCATGCGTTGGTCATAACACTCCCCGAGAAACCACAAAAGAACTGGTACCAGAACAGCAGGTTGACATACATCTGCAAAACACAGAGTCCAGGTAAAGACCAGGGAGAGAGTGAACTCAGCCTTGCGCTTCAGCTGTTGGAGCACGTTTCTCACCACATTCTTGTAGATAAAGTAGAGGATCATGTTAGCCAGACGAGTGTAGCACCAGTGGCCATGCACCAGCAGCAATTTCCTGAGGTGTTTGAACCTGGAGATGGCAAAGTCACTGGACATCACAGCCTAAAGTGAACACAGGGTACTCGATGTTAAAGAAATACTGAGGCCTGAGCACATTGCAAGTGTATTTTCTGTAATGACACAGGGTGGAGCAGCACCTGCATGCCCTCCTGACCAGAAATCCCAACGCCGACATCTGCCACCTGGATCATGCTCACATCATTGGCTCCATCACCTACAAACATCAGAGCCAGCTCAACAGACTGCAGAATGCGTGTACTCATACAACGTGTCATTATGTAAGTATTTGTATATGTTTGTGGCTGCGCAGCTCTTACCCACGGCCAGGGTCATGACTTTGAGCTTGTCCCGGACCAGCCGGACCACTTGGCTCTTCTGCAGTGGCGTGGATCTACAGCAGATGACGGCTTTGCAGTGTTTGCTCAGCTCCAGAAAGTCACTCTGGAGCTCAGTCTGCAGAGCCCAGTCCAGAGTGAGGCCATCGATGACCAGCACACAGCCAGCTGTGCCAGAGTGAGGGGCCTCACCCTCGTAACAAGTGACTCTCTGGAGGAAGTCCTGCACTAAAGCTGCACAGCTCTCCTGAAGAGACACAGTTACAATCATTATATTATTGATATTTACTTATATGTCCTGGGTTTAGCTGTTACTAAACCTTGCATCCTGCCACAGACTTTTTTGAACTTCTCTCATCGGGAGGCGATGTCACTCCAATAAATGTGGCACATCCCGCCACAATGAAAGCTTCTTCCCTCAAGCTGTGATGGCTTTGAACAATACACTCTGAATGATTTTATTTCTCTTTTATTGCCTACTATATTACTATGTTCAGGTTAAACACAGACCTTATGATATTTAAAAGGTGTTTCACCTACTGGTTTTATGAAAGAGCACGATTACCCTGATTTTGAACAGTAGCGTTATGAAATGATATATTCCTGGAGTGATTATAGTAAATGTTAATCATGAAATACAAAGAACCACATATGGTATTCCCATTATGAACAAAAGTACTTGGTATTGTATCAGTATTGGTGATTCTGGCTCCAGTATTTACTTGGTATTGATCGATACAAAAATGAACACCTACCAGAAACCCTAAAAAAATTAGGCCACTCTTGAAAAGTAAAGGCGCCATACTAACCATCCATCCATACAGCTCACTAAAAGATCAACTATGCACTAATATCAAGGTTTTTTGAATAGTTCCAAAAAACTTACTGTATGTATTAAATACTGTTTGAGCATAATAATAACTGTTCATCTATGGACTGTCACTGAGGTCTGGGAGGAGCTGACCTTATTGTCACAGTTGGCTGTCAGCAGCTGATCCGAGGGGCACAGTAGTTTACAGGCAAAGGCAATGTTGACAGCTGTCTCCTGTTTGTCCCCCGTGAGGATCCAGACTTTGACATCCGCCCTCTGAAGAGCCTCGATGGTCTCAGAGACCTCCTCCTGAAGGCGGTCCAGGATCCCAGTGGCCCCTGAGCACACACATGTTGAGACAGTGTGCGGAAAAATACATCAACGCTGGTATTCCCTAAGAGGATTAAGAGCGTTGGAGTCACTCAGGATATAATGTTGACTTTTTACAGGGCTAGTATAGAGTCTGTGCAGCCAAAACTCAACATTTTCAATTTTCATGTGTTGAGCAAGTTTAATCTCTTGATATAAAGGTTCACCTGGAAACAAACACAATACCAGATCTTTACAATGTGTTAACTGTTTGCGCTGATTCAACATTTTTTATATATTTTCCCATAGATTTACACATAAAATTGTAACTTCAAAGACCATTGTCCTCAAAATGTATTTTTCTTACACTCTTGTGACAACATCTCCACTTTGTTAGCTCCTACAGCCGTCAAACTTTCCAGTCTTGAAGGTTTGTTCAGAAGGACATTTAAATATTTAATTCCTAGTCTGATTCGTTGAGTTTTGAACCTCAAGAAACAAGGCTTTAATTTAAATTTGACAGATTTATTCACCAATAACTAGTTTATCCAAACAATAAAGAAGATATACATGTACAGTATATTAAGATGGGAGACATGAGCTGAGACCTTCAAATTTACTGAACATCTGAAAAATACATTTTTATTAATTTGTCTGATATGAAAGAGATGCAAAGGAAGAGATTTGTTGCTCCTGATAATTCACAGAGAGGACAATTAACATTTTTTGAAGTGGGGTTAAGTTTGCATGAATTAGGTCAATCAAACCGAAACGAAGCAAAATTAAAACATAAAAAGCAGCAAAATACAATAAAGCTACTCACAGTTATGTAGGCAAACTATTATAAGCTTGGATTTGATGACATTAAGCTCTGTGAATTCTCTGAAGCAATAAATCTCATGTGAAGGTCTCAGCCAATGTCTCCCCATTCATCTTAATGTACTAAATAGGCTTCTGGTTTCACCTAAAATGGGTCAGGAACCTTTTGGTGACGTGGATGTTGCTGCTCTCATTAGAAGGTATGGTTGACCAGGCTATTGTATTGGCACCAGCTCTTCAACTGGGATATAACTCTGTAACTCTGTAGTTTTTATTGTATTTTAGCAACTTATTTATTATGTATCTGTGTGAATGAGAGCAGCTGGCAGCACTGTTATTTCCTTCTGGATCAATAAAGTTTATCTTATCTTAACGTGAACAACCTATTAATTAGTATCTGGATGTGACTTCTTTCTGTATTGTCCCTTCTTTCTTTTGTGTTGTTTTTGCATTTATGTTTGCAACTGGCTCTCCTCCATGTCATGTGTCCCCAGTGAGACAATATAATAAATGCAACCTGAAACCCGAGCGTGTGTCTCTGCTGTTACCCAAAAGAGTCAGGTTGGTCTCCAGAGCCTGAGCCGAGCGCTGCAGCAGCTCCTCCCTGTTCTCGATGCTGCTCTCTGCCAACAGCTGTGTCTTCAGCCACACCTCATACTCCTCCTCCTCCATTGTCTGCTCAAACGCACAGCGCCATCAGGTTTTAGCGAACAGGAGCCAGAGTTATACCACTTTTACACTGTCACTTACTTTTGTAGCAACGCAGAGTGTGCGCAGTCCCTCCCTGGCGTAGCTGTTCAGGTGTTTCTGCGTCTGCGTTCGGATATGACTGTAGACCTCTGCGGCAGACTGTAAAGCTGCAAAAACACACTTCTGTTCAGAGCCCACACATGTAAGTGTTCGAGGTCAATATGCACACAGAGAAAAGTGATTTTTGAATTAAGGGGAGACACTGCAAGCTAAAGTACATGCTTTAACTTTTCAGGTTTGAGTTTTGAACCCCAAAAAACAAGGCAAAATTAGAGATATCCAAAATCCCCTCTGAACAAATCTTTGTAACTAAAATAAAACAATACATTTAAACCTGGCTCCATCCATTTCATCAATATTTCGTACCCAAAAATATATGCAATTTTGGCCATTTTCATGCATAAAATACCACATTTTTTATATGAAAACACAAAGTGACTGAAAAGTTGCAATACATTTATTGGTAGATGCTAAGAGACATTTATTTTAGTTTTATTTTGATCTTGTATTATTATTACCTGTTTGCAAACTTACTTTCGTCTCTGATGGCACATTTTCCTGACTTTTTGCACCCCCCCCCCCCTGTGTGATCCTATTGTAAGCGTTGTGATCAATAAAGAACTATCTTATCTTAAATTTTTTTCCCTCATTCATGTCAGTGATAGTTTCAAATAGAATTTTTTGACTTGCCGCGTAGGGCCTTTTTATTCTCCCATCGGTTTGGAAGACCTAAATGAGATGTGGTTGACCAGCAGCTGAGACAGTTACCTGTGGGAGTGCGTGTCAGGTCCATGAGCACAGAGTCTGCCCCCTTGGTGTAGACCACCACCTGCCCCGTCAGAGGGTGGCGTACCACCACGGACATCCTCTTCCTGTTGGAATCGAAGGGCAGGATGTGCAGCAGTGGCACCTCCACCGAGCCCAGAGCAGGCAGATGCACCAGGAGGCTGTCAGCGGAGCGGGCCCTCAGTGTGACGCTGTAGGCCTGGGCCGCATACACCAGAGCCGCCTCATCAGGGCTCTCTGCTTCATACAGCACTGTGTCCTCACTGTCCTCTGCAGTGTCCTCCTCTGCACACTCCGTCTCAGGACGAATGGACTTAAAGACGTCTGCTGCTTCAGCTGCATCCAGCACCTCACCACCTGCATGGATGAAAGGAAAACACAATGTGAATCTTTAGGGTCATATGCTGAAAGGCCTTGTGTAGAGCTGGGTACTTCCTTTTTTCTATACCAGTATTTTAACGATACTTGATACATTTTGGTAAATACCCCCGATACTATTAGGACCTAAAAACATTTATCTTTAACGGAACCCAGCCCTAACCCTTGTGTTTTGAATATTACTTAAAAATGTAAAAGTCACAATCTTAAAAGAAACATTCTTTCTAATATGGCTTCTCCAATCAATCAATCAATCAATTAATCAATCAATCAATCAATGCTTATAAAGCGCTTTTCATACAAGAATGTAACATTATGCACCTTACAACTCTTCCCCTATTCAATCCCCCGGCCCCCATGAATATCCACCCATACACGCAAAGAAGCACACCCCTCCACGCACCCAACCCCTCGACTCCCACAAGCACCCACACACACCTTGCCTGGCCAGCCAGACTACATGCTTTACAAGACATGTAGTCTGGGCGTGAGTGTACTCTCTGTTAGTTCAGAAGGGTGTGATTGACAGATCGATTAACCAATCAGAGAAAGGCATGGTCCGACCAACATGGCCGCTTAACGTGTGCAAAAACATTAAATTTAACAAGAAATATCGCACTGAAAATTCTCCTCTTCTGCCAAATAAACAGGAGATCTACTAAACCATTTTAATAAATAGTTAGAACAAAGTCTGTTCAGAATGATACGCAAATTTCATTGTTCAAACTTCCGCATTTAAGCGCCACATTTCAAATCTGCCTCTACGATGGGTCCGATAGTCGCTCATTCATGCAACGATAGGCGTTCTCCTTTTGAGCAGAAAGTTAGACCGTATGGCTGGCCAGGCTAATACACACCAAGATTCATTCCCCTTCGTCCACCCATTCAAGCAGGTTCTTGGGCAACCAAGGACCCATTAGACCATGTCCCACTGGGGTCGAACAGGAATTACCTGAAGCATAACAAGCAGCTCCAAAGTAGACCTAGGAACTGTAATACTGTAACTGCCACAATCTTGGGCCCTGTCCCAATACTCACACTTCCACCCTATGCCCCTAGAAAAATGACTCATCACTGTCCCAAATCCTGCGTTTTTTGCGCACTTATAACCTAAGGCCTTTCATGCACTTCTACCAAGTGCACACTTCATAGAGGACTACAGGATGCAGTGTGGGCTATGGGACAGGGCCATAGTATATAGATGTACTGAAGCTATACCATTAATACTGGGGTCCTCTATGTTTGGTGTACAGTCCTCAGCACCCTCAGCAGCACTGGCAGGTTTAGAGACGGCGAAGGAGCCCGTCTTCCCTCGGGTGAATATCTTGGAGGCCAGACTGCGGGGGCTGCTCTTCAGAGGGGGCGGCAGAGCGGGCAGCACTGGGAGCGTGGACAGGTTTAAACGCTGGAACATCAGCTTGATCTCCTCCAGCGACCGAAAAGGCGTCTGAGGCTGAGGGAGCTGAAAGTATACATTACATACCATTACCTTAATCCAAATGTTCCAAAATAATCCAAAATAATCCAAATGTTGTCCACAAATCAATCACATGAAAATAAATTTGCTTTGAAATGAGCCTGTTGTCACTGCTAATGTGTATTTTATACTGAAATATCCAATACATTTTCTTTTACATGGAGTGAATACTTATTATTAGGTGGCCCAGCAGGATCTTTTGATGTACGGGGACCAAAACACTCTTAGGTTTTTTCAATGGCTGACATACGGCATTTACAAAATCACACATTTTCCAGAATTTAAAAGCACAACTGTACCACATTTGGAGAGTGGTTGGGAGAAGACACCACCACACTGTTGCAGATGGCCAGTGCCAGGAAGAAGTCGGTGACGAAGGCGAGCTCCTGGCTGGAGGAGGCTTTGGCACAACTGTTGACCACTCTCAGCTCCGGAGAACACAGCCAGTTCAGCTTTCTCACCAGCTCCCCGTCCGGCACCACGTCCTTGGCCTGAACAGCACAGAACAGTAGACAAAGTTCAGAAGCGTGTTTTCATGCATTGGTCAAGTTTGAGGTTTCTGTCTAGTTTTGTCCCTTAACATCTTAATGTCAAAGTAAGAAAAAAGACCAAACCCACCCTTTACGATTGTTACTTTACGATGTTTTATCAGACTTTACCAGGAAGTCACTACAACAGGGGCCTCCAACCTTTTTTACCCCACGAGCTACTTTTGTGTTACTGTAGTTTCCGCTTTATTCTTTGCTACAGTATATTCACATAAATGTCTGGAGATTTTATGTTCAAAACAAAAATATGCATCTGAAATTTGGCTCATCAAGTGTATGTAGAACTGCAGAAAGACTTCAGGGAGCCACTTGGAACGGGCTGGCGAGCTACTGGAGATCCCTGCACTACAACATGGCCGTTCTCCGCTGTGTTTCCCACGTGTATCCGTTCACAAATATTGACATAGTATTTGGTATCCACATGGCGTGAATATGGTGTCCAACAAGATACTGTAATTCATATAGTAATATCTTTTCTGAGAAATGCCAGTGGAGAAAAACACAGAAAATATACACGCTTTCTCCAAATTACATTTTTATTTCACTCATGCTACAAAATCTCCACTTTAGACGCACCTACTGTATAGACACTAAACGTTCCAGTCTTGTACTTAGCAAACATTTTAAGGGGTTTTTAGTAGGATTTTTCAATATTTATGTCTTAGCCTGATTTATTGAGTTTTGAACCCAAAAAACATGGCAAAATTATAATTTTTTTTAACAGATTTATTCACAAATAACAAGCTTTCTAAAGAAGTCCTCGCAAAACAAAACATCAACAAAATAAAAGGCACACATTTAAACCTGTCTTCATCCATTACAACTGCTGTGTCTGGCCTTAATAGTGTGCAAACAGACCATGTGGTTGTCAAAGGCGCTGGCCCGGTGCAGGCTGTGGCAGGACAGCTCCTCCTCCTCCTCAGACTCGGCGGTGAGCGTGTTGAGGGACACAGAGCTGCGGTTACAGCTGAGAGAGCGGCAGCTTAGAGACTTCTTCCTGGAGCCAGACCTGGGAGAGAGGGAGGAGCGACGAGGCTCCTCCATCTCTGCACTGTACACCTCCAGCCGGCGCCCTACACGAGCGCAAAACATACAGCAACATTTCCTCATGACATTACTTTTAACGGGAGACACTGCAGCCATTTTTAATGTTTTTGGACAGTTTGCTCTCTTAATATATAAACTTTCACCTGGAAACAAGTAATGACCTAATCTTTACAACGAAGAGTGTAATTATTGAGTCATAGGCTCTCCATAAAACTGGGACATTGTAACTTCACTGACCATTTTCTCAAAATGAATCTTGCTCACATTTTAGTAGGTCCTACAACTACCTTTGCATAAGAAAAATGGCAGTGAGCTACTTACATGTATGCCTCAAAGAAACACGTGCAACTAGGTCTACAGGGTTTCCAAGATGATAATTCAACCCAATAAGAAAATGAGAATAGTTTCCACTTTATATGTTGCTATAGTCACCTAAATGTTTGGAGATGTAAGATAAAAGAAAAATCTGCTAAAATTTGACCCATCAAGCGTATGTAAAAAATGTAGAAAGACTATGGCGACCAACTTCGGGCAGGCTAGCTTCTGGTAGCTCCCGAGTCACTGGTTGGAGATCCTTGTCCTACAGACTCCAGACTTTCCACTATTGTACTTACTTAACAATGTTTGGAAAGCTTGTTCAGATGGATTTTTCAATATTTAAGTCCTAGCATGATTTATCGAGTTTTCAACCCTATAAAACAAGGCGAAAATTTGACGAATTTTAACAGATTTATTCACAAATACTAGTTTATTAAAAAACAAATCAAGATATCCAATAGGCTCTATGCACGGGAGTGACATGTGACTTCCGACTGGATTCTCAGTCTGCTGCTAATATACAGTAACTAATATATCAACAAAATAAAACCATACATGACATACAAGAATTTTTTTTTCTCATCGTGTCAGTAATCTACAAAAGTTTCAATAAAAGTTAATATTATGCCACTCACCGTTGTCGTGATGAGGATACTCCACGCCGTAGACGCTGCAGCGGCGAAACACCATCTTGTTCTCCGTCAGAGTGCCCGTCTTATCAGAGAAGACGTACTGCACCTGCCCCAGGTCCTCCGTGATGTTCAGAGCTCGGCACTGGATCCTGCAGTCCATCTGCTCATTGTACAAGTCCAGGTCGTTGTGGATGAAGTAGATCTGGCCCAGCTTGACTATTTCAATGGACACATACAGGGAGATGGGGATCAGCACCTGTTAGGAGAGAGGGAGATGTGTCATATACTGTATTTAAGTAAAGTTTGCATGAGAACAGTTGGTTGCGTTCAGGTGACATGACTATACTAAAGTGCATGTGAAAGGTTTCAATCAGTTTGTAATTATGACTTAGTTTGATGATAATATCTATGGAAATATTCATTTTTACATCATTGAAGTAACGATTTAATGAAGAAAAGTTGATATTTTGGAAGTTAGCATACAAACTTCTAATGTTGAAGTGAACTATAGAGTCCATGGTCCATAATGAAAGAAACATAAACTGATTGTCTGTGTCGTAGCAACATGTATGCCTTAGTTGGTCATAAATTATCCTTTTGGTCACATTGTTTGCTTTCATTGTTTAAACAGTTAGCTGTGTCCTTTCCTAACACATTTCTAACATCCCAGTTTTTCAGGGGATACGTTTACAAGCATGTTTCACAACTTTCAGGGTCACTGTCCCAATAATGCTCATATCAACCACTAACAAATGTTTACTGAAAATATATGGAAGGAGAACAAAACCAATTTCAGTCCAGGACTATGAAAATTATTATTTCAGTTAAAGTGAAGAAAGCTGTGATATGATTACATACAGTAGCTATCCAGTGTCCAGACATACTGTAGAGGTGGTACTGGCTTACCTGTAGAACTATGATCATGGTCCAAAAGACATAGAATCCAGCCAGTGCTGGGGAGGTTTCTCCATTCACTTGGAAGACTGGATCTTTCAGCTGCTTTAACCATAAGCCATGCCCTAAATGCAGAACATTTTGATATATTAATAAGAGCTTTGTGCTATAGGGCCTTCTGAGTGTGTGTGATGCCAATACAAACCTATAGCAGCAGTCAGACACATGACCAGTAGCAGCAGCACGCACCACAGCACATCAGTGTTGAGGCGTCTCTCCAGGAGGCTGCGCTTGTACCTGGGCCCACTGTTGTTCATCATTGCTTTGGTTTCATGACCTGACAAACACAAATGGGACACATCTTCGTGGTGGTGCTGTGCTCATTTGTTCTACTCTGCAGATAAAAGAGGCCAGGACTTTGTACTTTGCATCAAAGGATTTCTTAAATACACAAAGTGGACCCTGCCTCCTTCATTACTCTGATCAAGAAATTTACAATTGACTCTGTGTATAACGCTCGAGTTAAGCTAACGCTAGCTCCACAAGTGCCACCTTCATTTCTAGTTCTGGTATTAGTACATTTCTCCATTGTCAATAAAGTCTTATCTTGTCTTATTAGCATAGCCTACTTACTGCCCTCGTAGTTGTTGTGGATGTAACTCGATACATAAATCAACAACGTCCACAGGAGAGTTGACTTGCTTTCTCCTGCTCCAATAAGCAAGAGGCAAAAGGGGGTCAAACAGTATGTATTGAGTTACATCCACAACTACGAGGGTAGGTAGGCAATGCTAATCCTATGCTATGCTAATACTGGAACCGGAAATGAAGGTGGCGTTTGTGGAGCCAGCGCTAGCTTTACTCAAGCGTTATGCACAGTCAGTTGGGTTTCTTTATATCAAATACAGTTGCTCATAGTTGCTCATAAGTTTACATACCCTTTTAATCTTTTGCCCATTTTTCATCAAATCTTTTTTCCGCTCATGGTTAGTGGTTGTGTGAAGCCATTTATTGCCAAAGAATTGAGTTTACTCTTTTGAAATCATAATGAAACAGAACTTAATGTCCCTTAATGTCCTAACGTTTACATGACCTTCAACAACTGCCAGGAAAACTGTTCAGGAGCAAAGAAAAACTCTCTTGTGTAAACAAGCCACCAAACTAACCATGAGTGAAATAAAGTTTCTTTGTTATCATTCATATTCTATGAAATGCATAAGTTTACATAACTTTTGAGCACAACTGTATATTAACACCCTGATTGTGGTCAAAAACGGCTTCTGGCAAGTTGCTTCTAACACTATAGTTCAGCTTAACCAACTTTCATCTGCCATATTTTTAATGACTTTTTTCGTCAGTAGTTTGTCAGTAGTTGCAATGCAACCCCCTCACCTGTCATGTTAGGACAGTTTTGAAGGTAGCACACTAGTGATGTAATGTGTGACAACAACAGGGATGGGACGGGCAATCTTTTTCTTATTGGGGCTTTAAAGTTATATTGCATAAAATATAAATTTGAAAAACTGAACCACATATATGGAAAAAAACATGACAAAATTCTAATGATAATTATTCCTCACCTGCATAAACCACGATGCCCACCACAGACTCAGAGTTACGGATGGTGCAGCTCCTCAGCAGGAGGTTGCTGTTATGGAGGCCGACTCGAACCCCACTGAGGTTTTCCCTGTGGACACACACAACAGTGACTACATTAAACAGCACAATGTTCACTGAAGGCCCCAGAGACGGCCGCACTGGGCTCAGAGCTACGCATCAGCTGCAACAGCATGTACTAATGCGTATAAGCAGTGGAAAGACTGGTGACAGAGGCATGTTTGGAAATGTTGCACTAGCTAGGACATATTTGACAAGTCTGAAAGTCTAAATGTATTGCAGCTTTAATAGAATGCATATAGTTGACGGTCTGTGCCTGCATTTTGATATAAAGTAAGTACAGTTGTGCTCACAAGTTTACATAGTCTGGCAGAATGCCAGGGTATGTAAACATACATTCTGTTTCATAGAATATGAATGATAAAACAAACCTTTATTTCACTCATGGTTAATGGTTGTGTGAAGCCATTTACTGTCAAAAAACCTGTTTGTTTACACTTTTCAACTAGAGCCAAATGTCCCTGATCAAAAGTTTATATATTGTGCATCTCGATACAAACATCAATTTTGCCAGAGAGTCCTGTCTTTCAGCTGAAGTGAGTTTTTCTTTGCTTCTCAACTATTTTCCCGGCAGTTGTTGAAGGTCATGTAAACAGTAGACATTTGAGTAGTTTCTGTTTCATTATGATTTCAAAAGAGTAAACTCAGTTCTTTGACAATAAATGGCTTTGCACAACCACTAACCATGAGAGGAAACCATGAGTGGGGGGGGGGGGGAGAGTAAACACACTCTGGTGTTTACTCTCCTCATTTTGCATATGCTGCGTTCATGTGAACTGGGGAGCTCATTTTCCCGAGATGGAAGGTTGTTGTTCCCAGTTGGTTTGTGTTCATGTGCTCTTCATGACAGAAAACATTTTGATTACACCACATAAAAACTGTCTTTTATCACGGAAGATCAGCATTTAACAGAGCAGATTTTTTTGGTTTGTTTTTTTATAATAATAAAAAAAAAATCACTTTCATTATTGTCTTTTTACTAGCATTAATGTTGTGTATTTCTCTCACAAATATATTACTCTGATGACAATGATGGTTCACAGTGAACTCAAGAAAGTAGCAGTGTTTAACCCAAAAGCTCACATTTAACGATAAATGATCAGATCAGCTGTTTTCCACACTCAGGTGGAAGTCGAGAAGTTTGTTTTGACCCCAGTCCCCCAGTTGTGGAAGCATTCATGTGCATTTCCCCCGTGCCCGAGATCCACATGAACACGGCCCTACAGCTGATATTGTATTACTTTGTTTGCTTTCATGTTTGTAAAGTTGTGTCCAAACTCCTCCCTAACTTTCCTCCCACATTTGTAATATCCCAGTTCTTCACAGAGATGAGTTTTTAAGCCATTTCACAACTTTTAGGTTCACCATGACAATAATGCTAGTCTGCTAGTTCAAGGGTTAATCAGATGCACAATGTCTTTACACAAATGTCTACTTTTACAAATTACTGAAGGACAAAAAGATTTAATTCCACTGCCCGGAAATATAAGAGTGCATACCTTTAACATGAATGACTAGAACAAATACATAAATAACTTACATGTATCCTCTGAACCTGCAGAGGTTATTGTTAGGACTCTCACATTCAATGCGCCAATGGAAATTTTCTGGAACAAAGTCTCCTTCCTGAGAAAAAAAAAAAAAGTCAATCAGTTTGTTATAAGATTAAAATGTTTTGTGTACATTAATAAAGGTACTGTATATCATTTACAGTACACATGGATTAAGAGAATGGCTACAGCTCTAATCTGTACTAGTCCCACTGCTCAGTTCCAATAGAAAATAGTGAAGAAAACATGCAGCCAGTTGAGCACCGCACAGAGCCTGTCTGGTCACGTCTGTTCACGGTGGTAAGAATGAAGTTAAACATTAACTCATTGAACAGTTTTGCTAATAATAGAAAGGCAGTTTGCATAATTCAAATCATGTGATATTGTAAAGGTTTGAATTTAAGGGGAAACTCTGAGACACTACAGGCAAAAGTCAATTTTTTAAATACACATTACAGTCACATTCACCGTATACAATGTCACATCTCCACGGCTTTTACTTATTTCTTTTCCATTCATTAGTTCCCTTTTTTTAATGACAAAACTGTTCATGAAGTCTGTCCATGTTTTCCAGCATTTCAGCCTGGATAGACTCAGACAGAGACGAGGCAGTGATTAGGAACATTTATTGACATGATTTCTTTTGGCGATTAGACCCCGGCAGAAGTCGTTGATGTATGAATTGGTGTTAGCATGATAGGTCGATTTGAGTAGGGATGACTTCCCCTGGAGCCTGGACACTGGTGGTGGTATAGGAGGCCTGTGAGGAAGCAGTGGAGAGGAGCCCTGGTGAAAGGCGGTGATGGGGTGGAGCGGACGAGCCGTGATTGCGGGAGGTTTAAAAGCCAGACCGACGGAGATGATTGGCCGCGATGAAGGTGAGCTCTGCGCTGATAGGCTGAGGAGCAGCTCCGTGGACACTCATTGGCTTGATGTAGGTGATGCTGTAATTAGTCTTCCAGGTTGAATTTGCACTTAAGCTTCATTACTCACATTTCTCATGTTCAAGTTCCAATCCAAATGTGAGTTTATTCATCTGAGCAATTTCTTTAACTAGACCTTTCCACTCTTCCAATGTGGGTAGTTTGTCAGTCATCCACTTCCTAGTCATTGCTTTCTTGCTAGCCACCAACATGATATCCCACAAGTACTTTTTACAAAACCCTTTTATACAATCTGGCCCTTTACCTAAAAAGATTACACACCAATTTTAATTTTCTGCCAAAATTGACACAGTTTTGGACGACTCCAGATGATGTATCATCTGGAGTCGTCCCCCCCCCCCAGCCTCCAGCATGATGTATCTGCGTTTGGACCACACTTTTCCAAGCAAATTCCCTCCAGTTAAGTGAAGATGTGCTTGAACTTTCATCCATTCATCCATAGCTAACACAAAGTCGCCCTCCTTCTCCTCAAAATGCGTTTTTCATACCCTCTTGCAACAACATCTCCACTTTAGTAGCTCCTATGGACTCCAAACTTTCCAATCTTGCACTTAACAATTATTTTTATTTGTTTCAGAACAATTTTTCAAAATCAATACAGAGGGAGTTTCCCATTTAATTCCTAGCTTCCCCTCTGAGCAAATCTTTGTAACTAGTATACACTGCCTGGCCAAAAATAAAGTCACCACCTGGATTTAACTAAGCAAATAGAACTGGGGCTGATGCAGTTTGTCAGTTTTAGGTTCAGCAACACTATATGCCCAAAGAATGAGATCAGCTGAAACATGAACATCTTGATTTATTATTTATGAGTTATTCCATTAATGGATTTCTTCTTCTCTGATGGCACAGGCATATTCCAAGAAGACAATCCCAGGATCAGGCTCCTATGGTGAAAGTGTGGTTCAGGAGTGTGGATCGTCATTTTTACACATGGATTGTCCACCACAGTCTCCACTGAGAATAGTTGGGATGTGCTGGAGAAGGCTTTGCTCAGTGTTCACACTTTTCATCATCAATACAAGATCGTAGTGAAAAATTAATGCCACACTGGATGGAAATAAGTCTTCGGACATTGCAGAAGCTTATTGAAACAAAGCCACAGCAAATGGTGCTGTGATCAAAACTAAAGGTGGCCTAATGTGCGTGTGATATTTTTTGTGGTGACTTGTTTTTTGGCCAGGCAGTGTATCTACAACATAAAAACACACATTTAAACCTGGTTCTATTCATTATTTAGATTTCATCACACAAAAATATAGGCAATTTTGGCAACCGAAATGGCAGAAAGCGTGTGTAGGAAACGATTGACTGGTTACATTATCGTCTGGTTATTACATTATCAGCCTCGCAAGGAGAAAATCCTTTGATAATGTAATAACTGCAGCCAATGATGTGATAACAACATAATCATGTGATGTTTGATGTTGACTTCTTTTGGGTTTGTGCAATAGGCTAACTAGGAACTGCTTATTACATATTGAAACTGGTCAGATTTGTATTTCGTTATCGGTGGGAGTGCGTTGCGCATGTACCTCCATCTTTGAGACCACCTGTCGCTGTTTCAGGTTGGCCTCTCCGTCTAAGTTGGCCGTCTCGATGTAGCAGACGCCGCGGGGGTCCGAGGAGTGCAGCAGGAGCATGTCTGCGGGGATGATCTCGTTACACGACAGGCGCACAAAGTCCCCCACGCGAACATCCTTCCAGCGGCAGTCCCTGTACTCCCTCTGTGCACTGCACACACCATAAATGACAGGACAGGACAGGGTGAGTGCAACCCAAACATTTAGGCCAGTGGTTCTCAAGTCACAAAACCTTTTTCATTGGGGCGCAAGCCTTTCCCAGCACTGAAAGACAGAATTACTCAAATTAGTCTCAAATATTATTTTAACTCATCAAGGTGATATTTCTTGCCGTGAGAGAACTTTTCTTTCAATATTTCCTTATTATATACAGTATTTCCTTACTACCGTATTTTCCAGACTATAAGTGGCACCAGCCAAAAAATGCATAATGAAGAAGAAAAAAACATATATAAGTCGCACTGGACATTTTTTGGGGGGAAATCTATTTTACAAAATCCAAGACCAAGAACAGAAATTTCATCTTGAAAGGCAAGTTATAATAATAACAATAGAATAGAGAACAACAGGCTGAACAGTACTAGGTATGCTAACGTAACACATGGATCATTATTCAGCTACACAAAGCATAAACAATGAACTGAATAGGTGTCTGGTATGTTCACGTAACATATTAATTAATATATAAGTCACACCTGAGTATAAGTCGCAGGACCAGCCAAACTATGATAAAAAAAGTGCGACTTATAGTCCGGAAAATACGGTAAACTGAACCGCCTGAACTTGAAAAGTTCAAAATCAGTTTTTATTGTATTATTATTATTATTTTTTGTATTATTGGCCGCGTTTTTTATCCATTAGTTTTAGGTTATTGATTTATTTGAGAGTGCACAATATACATTTTTGGGGGGAATTCCCATAACAAGGAATATTTAAAACAAAATCAAACATTACCCAACATCCCAAATTGATCAAATCAACACACCATTGTCCTTTCCCCGGACAATCACAGACTGCAAAAGCCGTTCTGCGTTTGGGAATCCAGCACTCGCCCCCAACAGTCGAACGAGTGGTTGGAGATGTCGTTTCAGAACTTTGACATTTTTGCTGCTCCATTTTAAACAGTGGAGCAGCAGTGCCATAAATCAATTTGAATACATGATTGCATTTTCAAAGCTTAAAATACTATGTTTTGAGAGTATGTGACAATTGTGAAATAAATGTTTTTTCTTATCATGATTTGTTTATTGTGTTATTGACCTAGTTTCTATTTTTATGTAATGTATTATTGAGCTAGTTTTTATATATATTTATTTATTGTATTATCGAGCTACTGTTTTGCCAGTGCGTGATGCATCTATAAAGTTTGTTTAAGCACAAGCCAAACTGGAAGGGGTGGGGTCAATACAATGCTCTATTTGCTTTACCAACCTGCAGTATTTTCAGTACAACATTTGATGCGTAGACTGACTATATACAGTACATAAAGCATTATAGTGGTGGAAGAATTACTCCATTTTCTTAATTGAGCAAAAGAACAACTATAGGAGCATGGATGCCTTGTGGAACTTGCAAAAAAATAAAATAAAAAAGTAAAGGCACCAATGCTAACCACCCCTACAGCCACTGGGTCACTGAAAGGTCAAATAAAGGTCAAATACGTACTAGTATCAAGTTTGTTTGTTTTGTCGCATAGTGCACTGTTATAAGTAAAAGTTTAAAAGTATATATTTATAAATGTACTCACATCTCATACTTCATATTTATGAATGCACAACACTCGTTTATAATTAAATGTACTTCAGCACTTTAATTAAGTAAATTTCTCCCTGGGCAACTTTCACTTTCATTGGAGTAATATTTGACCAGTAGCATCTGTACTTTTACTTGAGTAATTAAATGAAGTACTTCGCCCACCACTAACCAGGACTAAATCAGGACTAAACAAGGACTAACTGGGTCTAAACCAGGATTAAGCCAGGTCTAAACCAGAAGTAGTGAAGAAAAAGTAGAAAGTATTTATCATAAAATGTAGTAAAGTAAAGTAAAAGTAACTCAAATGTGTACCACTAAAAGCATGTAGCACAGACTATTATAGACCTTTTCAGTTAAGAAATATAATAAATAAACAAATGCAAACAAACTGTCATAATACATTTAGTTACATGATAACACAGATGAATCCAAGCACTTTCTCCATTGTCATCCCTCCGTCTCCCATTGTACCTGCAGTAGACGCTGCACCGTTGCCTGTTGACTTCATGGTCTGACCTAAACCTCCTGAAGTCCTCCCACACGTCCTTTAAAGCCGTCACTGACAACACCAGAATGATGGGCACCACAGATATCTCCGGCTCGAACGCCTCCACCACGGGAACGAAGTTGAGCGCAGCCAAGAAGACGAAGTAGATGTTGGCGATGCGGTGCAGCTGCTCGAACAGGTTTTTGGGCACGAAGGACAGCAGCGTGTACTTGGTGGTGCGTATGCGGTTGTTTTGGTATGACTCGAGGAGGACTATCAGTTGATCGTCTGAGCTAGAAGAGCGCACCACCGTCCTCTTGCGTCGAGGCCGGTCAGTGGACTGAAGCCGACGCCCGCACCTCAGGCTCCACATCAGGCCAATAAAGGTTTCCAGTTATATTCCAGATGTCCTCCCGCTGTCCCAGGAACATGCTAAGCTCAAACGGGAAGAATGGTGCACTCACTGTGAGGAATAGTGCGCGACACTCCTGGAAACACCACACCTGTAGTAAATAAACTCAAGGGTCAACTTTTACAGCCGACGCTGAGAGGGTGAGATGGCGTCCGGCGTGTGATGTCATAGTCCAGTATGAGCAGAGGGCACAACGGTACAGGGATATTTATTTACTTAAAATGGGAATCCCCAGAAGCTACACCTAGCTTGTAATCAACTTTGATGAGAAAATCACATTGTTTCCCATCAACAGAAGACACTATGGTGGTCCCTCGTAGTCAACAGATGAAGAGTAATTATTATGACCAGTGATGCCAGTAACAAGTTACTTAGTTACAAGTTACTCTAATATGACCACAGTAGTCAGTAATGAGTAATCTAACGTGTTACTATTTCCAAACCAGTAATTACAGTTGTGGCCAAAAGTTTACATACCCTTTTAATCTCTTGGCCATTTTTCATAGAATATGAATGATAACACAACAATCTTTTTCCCACTCATGGGAACTGAGTTTACTCTTTTGAAATCATAATGAAACAGAAACTACTCAAATGTCCCTGATCTAACGTTTACATGACCTTCAACAACTGCCAGGAACATTGTTCAGAAGCAAAGAAATCAGCTGAAATACAGGACTCTCTGACAAAATTGGACTCTGAAAAAAATGAGTTTGTTTCAAGATGTTTACATACTTTTGGCCACAACTGTATATTAACGTTACTTATCCAAGTCACAGTGAGTTACTATTTTTTGCCACGTTTATCCTGTAGAAGTGGGAAAAAAACAGTACTCGAGGCTAGCTGCAATAATGTAGCATGAACCTAATGTTAGCAGCACATTCTGTTATTCAAGTATAGATTTGGGCCATTTAACCTTTTGTTCCTATGCATGTCTCTGTGTCTTCATTTGGTAGAAAATGCATTCATAATTCAGCATTTGTTGAAGTAGGCTAGTTGAGAAGCAGCCCGTGAAAGAGCAGCTATTTTCCCTCTTTGTTTCCCCCTCACAGCAGCTTCCAACGTGACCGTTTGTGGGCGTTCACAAAGATGCCGTCTGTATCCATTAAAGAGATCCATAAGAGGATGTGGGTATCGTAGCCGAGCCGTGACTTACCCACAGTAGACTTTGGCTGTGTTGTTGTTGATCCTCTTGTCAAACACATAGCGCCTGTAGTCTTCCAGAGCGTCTTTGATGCCGATGACAGCGAGGACCAGCACCAGAGGGATCATGGTGATCTCCTTCTGAAAGGCCTCCACCACAGGCACCCAGTTCAGCAGGGCCAGGAACAGGAAGTACAGGTTGGCCGCTCTGCACAGGTTCAAATCCAGATCAGTATCGTCAGAGTTCAAGATGTATTCAACAAAAGATGCATAATTTAGATTACAGAAAGACTGGTAAAAGCGTTGGGTGTGTACAGGTACATCTCTCTGTCTGGTACTAAAACTAAATTAAAACCCAGGTGCACTGCTTAATATTTTGGATTATACTGTTGCCAGAAATACAAAAAATGCTCCGAATGAAATGCTATTTTTTGGATTTGGATGAGGACCTAAGCTGCCTTTAGTCAACATCTCCATGGAGATGAGCTGGAGACGTCCCCCCTCCCAGTAAAGTTGCAAGTCAGGTGTCGGAGAGGTGAGCCGCTCACAGCAAAGACACATTTCAACCTGGATAGACTCAGACGAGACAAAGCAGTGATTAGGAACATTTATTGACGTGATTTCTTTTGGCGATCAGACCCCGACAGAAGTCGTTGATGTATGAATAAAGTTAGTTATGTTGGGTAGATTTGAGTTAGGATGACTTCCCCCGGAGCCTGGACACTGGTGGTGGTACGAGAGGCCATGAAAGAAGCAGTTGGGAGGAGCCCTGATGAAAGGGCGGTGAAGGGGTGGAGGTGGGATGCAGCACAGCTGGGAAGCGAACGAGCCGGGATTGCGGGAGGTTTAAAACGCCGGCCGAGGGAGATGGTTGGCCGCGAAGAAGGTGTGCTCTGCGTTGATAGGCCGAAGCGGAGGAGCGGCCCATGATGACACTCTCATTGGCTTGTGGTAGGTGATGCTGTAATTAGTCTTCCAGGTTGAATTTGCGCTTAAGGTTGTTTGCTCATTTTAAAAATATTTTTCAATAATAAAAATATGTAATGAAATAGATAAAAAATCATATTTTATTTTAATTATTGAGTGAAATGGTTACGTGGTGTACCTTTAATGAGACTAAATATATGACCAAAATCTCCATGAGTGTTCGTGGACTAAATAAAAATGAGAAGGGATGAAAATTCACTGCCAAAAGAACAGGTCTGTGTTTTGTTCATGTGGATAAGCTCCAGGAAATAGTACAATATCATGTGTGTGGAGCCTCTGCAATAATTATTGTTATATTTCAAAATACTAATTATGTGTTTCATAACAGCAGTTTCTTCAGGCTGCAATGAAACAGCAAAGGATCATGGTCTATTCTACAATATGTAGTTCTCGGTTTTCACACCACACTGCAGCAACAAGATAGTTTATAATGGACCCAAGAGCTTTCAAATGGTAAAGCCTATTATCAATGTAAAACCTTTGATATTGGGATATTACAATTAGGGGTGAAACAATACATCGATTCTGTGATATATCGCAATAGTTTGAGGCACAATACGACACTGATTCTTTTTATGACGTATTAATATACAACTTTATGTATATTAATGAGACTGCAGTGTTTTCACAGTCAATAGAGGCAAGTATCGTCAGTAATATAGCCAGGACAGCAGAGGGCAGCACTACCATTTTAAACACTTGGACCAAACACTGTCAGGAAAATAAATTACTTTAAATTACAGTGTTTTATTATACGTAAGATACATTTCTGGGCAATTTCTTCCTTTTGGAAACAGGACTGAACTTCCTTGTGTATTTAAATGTAAATGAAGTGACCTGCCACTGAAGGCCCATGTTCAGTCAGTGTCAGTGAGTCAGGTACAGTCATTTATTTCTCTATTTATTTATTTGGAACCCCATTAGCTTCCACAAGTGATTGCTAGTCTTCCTGGGGCCCATACTTACTTATTAATTTAAGAAAAGGGGGAATAATGTGCATGACAATAAAAGTATATCATACAAATATGTAATATCTCTAATTGAAACAAACAAGGGCAACCCTAGGTTTTTGTTTAGCACTGTAGCACAATTAACAAACAGCCACAGCATGGTCGAACCCTCTATCCCAGATACACTCAACTGTAATGACTTTCTTCAATTTTTTAATAATAAAATTACAACCATTAGAGATAAAATAGATTCCAAACTTCCTAACATTAGTCCTGTGTTGAATCAAGGGATAGAACCGGTATCTCCATCTAGAATCCTAGATAGCTTCGTTACTGTCGATGAGGCTGAAATAACAGCAATTATCACATCGTCAAAAACATCAACTTGTCTTTTAGATCCAATTCCAGTTAAACTTCTCAAAGAAATTCTCCCCATAATCATAGATTACATTATAAATGTAATTAACACATCTTTGGAAAATGGTTATGTGCCACAATCCTTTAAACATGCAGTTATCAAACCTCTTCTGAAAAAAACCCAATCTGGACCCAGATGTGATGCTAATTACAGACCTATATCTAATCTGCCCTTTATTTCAA
>OMNZ01064318.1:3514-13661 GCA_900303255.1 Lesueurigobius sanzi | reverse complement strand
ACCCCCCCCTTTAAAAAACCCCCCCCCTCTCCTTTTCCCCCCCCCCCCCCCCCCCCCCCCCCCGAAGTAGAAAAATGACCACGCTCAACAAAATTTGTTCAGAGGGATTTTTAAGTATTTAATTCCTAGCCTGATTTATTGTAATTGTTTTGCATGCCAAAAAACAGGGACAAATTAGAACTTTTCCAGATTTAGAAGTAGTTTATTGAAAAAACTAAACAAGATATGCAAAATCCAATCTGAACAAATCTTTGTGACTGGCTATATTCATCATTTTGATATAGTTTAAATATAGGCAATTTTGTTTGGTCATTTTCACACATAAAATGCCTACTTTTTATATGAAAACATGACACAAAACTTGCATTACATTTGTTCTCATATTTATGTCAATAATACACAGCAAAAGTTCCAAATTAATATCACTCAGTTAAATTGTTTTTCCCTATTCACCTGCAGTGTCTCGCCTTATTAGATCTGATCAAAACACCACACAAAGAAAAGCCATGTCAGAATTACTCAAATTAGGGTCAGCTACACTTTAATTATAGTCATTTCAACTGATGAAGCGTATACTTTCATTTTGGTGGAGAACGAGCATCCTCTCTTTGTGATCCTCTTGCGTACATTTGCCGCTGCACCTTGTCTGTTTTAATCCCAGGCGATGTTCAAAACCGCGCTGGCATCATCTCTCTCTCTCTCTCTCTCCCCGTTGCCCCACTTCTGCTTCGTCTCCGCGGCAACATGAGCCTCTCACCGTTTGTGGTTTTGTTCCCTCATCTTCCTCCTCTCTCTCTCTCCCTCCTCCTCCTCCTCCTCCTCCTCCTCCTCGCCTTGGTGAATCGAACCTTCTTACTGAAACGTCCGGTGTGATAAAACTGTCTCCCGTCAGCGCGGTAATGCGTTAGAAAAGCTTTGCGTGCGCGTTAGAGCCCGGGCTAAGGGGAACACACTGAGATGTCATGTGTAGTGTCCCGGCATGAGGCGCATCGGCTGAGACTGCTGAAGGAATACCTCCGAAAATGTCTGTACACTGCACATACTAATCGTATATAAGTTAGGTTTTCTTGTAATAAGATCATTTGACCTTGATTTGAGCAGGTAGGTACATTTATCTGCCAATGGAATACATGAAAAAAGTCAAGCATTCTTAAATCCAGGAATTTTAACTTATTAAGAGTACACACCAGAGCTTGCATGGTTTTGCAAATTTGTTTGAAAAAAAATAAAAAAGTCGTATGATTTGTGGGAGCAGTTAGGAAACATGCTATTGCCGTTTAAAGGGGGCCACACACTACAGGATTTTAAATCCTTTGAGACTAAAAATCTGTGCACAGACCACACACTTAAGGACAGACATGAGGACACACATACGCACACATGAGGAGTCCCACCACAGATCATGCTCATGTTTTTATTGAGCCACTCCCCCTAAGATGAAAAATCTGGCTAAAAATCCTGTAGTGTGTGTCCAGCTTAAGCCAAGACTGCACTGCAAAAACTCTCTGACTTAGCCAAGCGTCTTAATTTGTGTACAGTATTTTAGTAACTTATTTATTGTGCTCTGTGAATGAGTGCAGCCAACAACACCGTAATTTCCTCTGGGATCTATGCAGTTTATGCTGTATCTATCTAAAAAATAATGTCTCAAAGTTAAAATGACAGAAGTGACACAATTGATTTGACACATTGATTGAAGTAATATTGACTTGCTAAGTAAAAAGATAAAAATATGCCAATAGAATAACATTTGTTTTCTTTTTTCAGACATAATTTATGTTTATTGAAAGGATCCCCTATTCTTCCTGGGGTCCAACATTTGATTTGAAAAAGCCAATGGTATACAATCCTAGATTTAGATTTCATGCTGTTTTGAGGTCCACTTTTTCATCAGTTCACATCTCCAGGTTATACTTTCCATCCGTTGTCCCACACTCGCACTCACAGACACACTCTCATTCATCCTGATCTATTGTACACGTTTTTAGTGGTAACTAAAACCGGAGCACCCGGGGGAAACCTACGCAGGCACGGGGAGAACACGCAAACTCCACACAGAAAGACCCCGTCCTGCCCAGGGTTCGAACCCGGACCCTTCTAGTTGTAAAGCATGAGCGCTAACCACTGTGCCACCGTGCCACACTTCCGTAGTCCAGTTTCCATGTCCAAGTTATGTTTCCATATCCGGTAATCAAATCAAGGACATTTTCCACATCCAGTCGTCTTTTTAAGTTCTCGGTATCGATTTATGATTCATCAAGTCCATATACTGTATATTACGACAGTGGCGCAGATGGTAGAGCGGGTCGTCTCATGATCGAGAGGTCGGGGGTTCGAATCCCGGCTCCTGCAGCTGCAGACTGTCGCTGTGTCCTTGGGCAAGACACTTCACCCACAGCCTGTATGAATGTAGTGAGAGAGTGAATGTGTGGTGGTGGTCGGAAGGGCCGATGGCACAAATTGGCAGCCTCGCTTCTGTCAGTCTACCCCTGGGCAGCTGTGGCTACAATAGTAGCTTACCACCACCAAGTGTGGAGTGAAAGAATAATGCCTTGTAAAGCGTCTTTGAGTGTCCAAAAAAGCGCTATATAAAACCGATGCATTATTATTATTATTATTATACATTGTACAATACATTGCATATTTACATTTAGTACAGAACTCTTTAGAATACAGTCAGTCACAACCAAAATCACTCATTTGTAATGACATGTGCAATAAGACATTTAATCTTTTTTTAGATGCTGTAAGTTGTAATTCTCCCTTCATTCAAAGATCATCAAAGACTTCAATCACAGTAATGCGCCTGCTTGCGACAGGAAGGGCATATGATGTAAAAACAAATAAACAAAAAATTAGGAAGCAGCTGAACGCAAAAAGAAATGAATCAAACTCACAAACAAATGGATAAAATGAAAAAACTGCCTGACAGTAATCCAATTTGCTGTGATAATACTATGTAGCGCAGAGTTCTTTTGTGCTGTTGTTTGTAGTCTGTATGGCACAATCCACTCCAGCCTCCCTTTCTTCTCCTCCCTGAGTGGTCTGTGTAATGCCAGTTCATTATTCACCATATAGCCTGTGTGATAGTTTGCGTGTGTCGGTGAGGGGGCCCAGAGGCTTGTGGCAGCCCATTACTCCCTCGCTGTTCCCTGCATGTGCACTTTGTGGAGTGGGCTGTGTCTTCAAGCCGCTCTTGATTGTCTCCACGTCGCCGGGGCCCCTTATTATTGTTGTCCCCCCACACTGTCACCAGCATCTGCCTCTCCTGCCCCTCTGCATATCTCCGTGCTATACATAATGCTCCCTATGACTCCCGCGCGGAGATGATGGACGATGGAAAACATAGGGATGAGACGTCAAGTGGAGTCAACATAAAGCGAGCGTCTTGTCAGGACAAATGTCTTCTCAGACTCATGTGCTGCTGCTCATACTGTTACTTCTCCTATGGCTCCATGATACTATTGTCACTACTGGGAATACCACCATAATTTTAGCTTTGATTATTAGTAAATGTTAACTATTTTAGTAATCAATTAATCTCTTTCTAGAAACAATGATTACATCAGAATGTAGTATTATTGATGAAAAATCTTTGGGTATGTACATTTTTTTGGAAATATTTCTTAAATTTCGTGGGTCTCTTAAGGAGAAACCAGTAGGAGGAGTTAACCTCTAAAAAGATCTTTTGACAGAAGTGTAAAAATGTTCAATTAGCTTCTGCAATGTCCAAACATTTATTTCCATCCAGTGCTGCATTCATTTTTCACATCGATCTTGTATTGATGATGGAGAGTGTGACCACTCCGCAAAGCCTTCTCCATCACATCCCAAAGATTCTCAATGGGATTAAGACTCTGGACTCCGCAGTGCCCAATCCATATGTGGAAATATCTCTGAAAATCTCATGCTCCTTGAGCCACTCTTTCACAATGTGAGCCTGATGAATCCTGGCATCTACTACTGTGACTGCCATTTCTACTAGACATTACTCCTACTAGTGTGTTTTGAATTTCCTCTGCTATTTCAATATACATCAGTACCCTACATGCTGCTAACAAACACGTATTTGAGTGGCCCTGTTTTATTGAAAATGTAATGCTGTTTATTCTGAAAGTTTCTGAGTTGTTTGACATTGAACTATTGATGATGGTAATTACCTGTTCGTGAGGCTAAAATCAAGAGGTAAATGCAAAAACAAAATACAAAGGAGAGGGTGAACCAAGCCACTCAATTCACAGCTTTTCATGCACTGCAAAAAGACAGCTTCTGCAGCACACCACACTCTCAGGCGCAGACCCACCTCTGTTTTATGATAGGCGTTGAGATAATGACCCCGCTGTGACCCCTGGCCAGCTGGGTCCACACCTCAGGGCAACCCCGACGGAGGAGCTTCTTCAGCCTTGATGTATTACACCACTCAGTGTGCAGCAGCAGCCGGAGTCTCGGGCATGACAGCAGGTTACGGTATAAAAAAACACACAGAGAAAGTGAAAGGGGAGCAGAATTGCGTAATTCCTTAGCCAGGTTTACATCTGCCAAACCAGTCGTAATGAAGAGGCTCGTATCGCACATACTATGAGGGGGCAAAAGTCATCGCAGCCCAGCAGCTGTGATGGAGCGGCTTGGTTAAGCACACCCTCTTAGCCCTGCACTAATTATTAAATGACCTGGAGGTGATTTGTCATCTATTATAACATCTTTAGCTTCCACATCATGGCAGCGTCTTTGCATGGCTTTGCTCTGTTTAACTTCTTCCGATAGGCAAAATGAAAGTGATTAGGCTTCCCCCAGAGACAATTTTTCTCCCTCTCAATTTGCAAGGATGCAAAGCCTGTAGCGCTTCTCTTCTGCAACGTGTGCTCCTATCCACTGGCACCGTTGCAATATTAAAGCCACAATTCAAAGAAATTGGGAAGCAGAAATGCAAATATGTAAATCTATCATTTTTTTTAGGGTTAAACATTTGGCAGGGACAGATCTCAAACAAGCTAAGATCCACAATGACTCGAAAAGGATTATCTTATTAAGCACAGCGTCATATTCTACGAATGAATGATAAACAGCAAAACATAAGCTGGATAAGTATTTGGCTTCATCCACGCAGGTTTGAGTTGTCTTGTTTGGCTTGTATTGGGTTGTCGGTTCTTTTACTGCAGAAAATGCTTTGATTTAAAACCTGCATGTGTCCTGCTCATTTTTAAAATCCATAAAACATTGCTGGACCCATTCTGTTCTGCACTCAAACTGTGTTTATTACTGTGCCATTGATTTGTTAGCATGCTGAATGAAGGCTTGTATATGAAGAGTTCATTTGCAAAAACAGATAAGTGCCATTAACAAAAAACAACGGATGCTTGTAATTTTCTAGGTGTGTTTTTAATGACCAGATCCATTTAGCAAATCAGAAATATGAACTTGTTATGTATCAAATTGATTCAACTTTACCTTTACTGGTATCCCCTTTAGAGCACAGTAATACATGTCTAAAACTATATTGCAAAAAATTCAAAATGGAGATATCTGCTTTTGCAAATGAACTCTTCATATACTCTTTAACACCGCTAACTGAAGAGGGCGCTCCAGCCAAACAGCTCAATGTAAACCTACATAGTCCTTGGGGATTAAAGCGATAGACTGTTGATGAGGAGAGAGAGAGATATTTTAGAGGTAAACCACCTCGCATTTCCCAGTACATAGGAAAGCTCGTCTCATTGGTCAACACAAATCCTGCTCTGATTTGTTGCAGAGGTCAGCAAAGGGAGGGACTGGCGGACACTGGTGTATGAATGACAGTGTGGGTGGGTGAGTGGTTCCTTGATGTAAAGTGCATTTAGTGCCTAATGTAGGTGGAAAAGTGCTATATGTAAGTTGAGACCATTTAGTTTCTTACTTTACATCAAAATTCAGGCACCGTTATATGCATTCTATTACATGTAATACACTTCAAGTGCCGTTTCCAAACATAGTGGTTCTCTAAGCAGGTTTTAGATAATTGTGGGTTATGAGCCACAATCATGTGTGATACAGTTGTGCTCTAAAGGTTACATGCCCTGGCAGAATGTCAGGGTGTGGAAACTTATGCGTTTCATAGAATATGAATGATAACACAAAAACCTTTATTTCACTCATGGTTAGGGGTTGCACTGTAGTGAAGCCATTTACTGACAAAAAACCTGTTTGTTTACACTTAACATCAGTTTTGTCAGAGAGTCCTGTATTTCAGCTGAACTGAGTTTTTCTTTGCTCCTGAAAAATGTTCCTGGCGGTTGTTGACGGTCATGTAAACGTTAGATCAGGGACATTTGAGTAGTTTCTGTTTGAGTAAACTCAGTTCTTTGTGTTATCATTCACATTCTATGAAAATGACCAAAAGATTAACTTATGTAAACTTAAAAGGCTATGTAAACTTATGAGCACTACTGTATGTTGTCAAGCATTGCAATGTCTGAGTAAATTGCCATGTAGGTTCATGTTCTAGAATTTGGTGATGCCTTAGTTTCACTTGCCGGGCAGGTGCCAATACTCAACTCAATTGGAGAGAGTGACCATTTTTGAAGGAATACCCAAGACAAAAACATCCATAAATATTGAACCTGATCATTATTTGGTTGTGATTGGCTAAGTAGTCTCACACATGTTTTTACAACAACTTGGATGAAAAAACAAAACTTGTCCTTAGTTCATGTGTTCAACGAGAGATTGACCTTCGTGGCCATTTACTGAGTCGAACAATCAACATTTTCACAGTTACCACTCTTTCCACAACAGAATTCCTACCTCTTAAACTATAGGCTCATTAGCATGTAGCGAAGTCACGCCAACACAACCTCCCGTCATTGTTTCCAGCTCTAATTGTAGCTCGCGCCTCCAATTATCACATGCTCCCAATGCTCTCTGCGTGTTGATCACTAGTTATGAATAGAACGCGACTGAAAAGCAATACGGGAGTTATTCTTGTGCGCATGCTGGGCCGGCTCCTTTTGACTTTAATTTTATCCCGGTGGCAGATAATCAATGTTTTATCGCCTACATATTATTACCTCTCCTCCTGTTAGTAACATGACGCCCCGTTGTGGCTAATCTCCTCTGTCACGGTGCCATTGATTAGTGCACTGCGGGGAACGGGGGGCCCGCCATGACGACACCCATTACTGTTGACTTTGCTCATTGAATTATGGGATGAAGAGGCATCGGAGACAGTCAGAGGCGATGATACGGGGGGACAAGGATGAACGCGTGGTATGGAGGCGCTTGGGGAGCTTGCGCATATAGAGGTCACGCGGGACATCACCGCGGAGACATGAGCAACCAGGAAGTGCATGAATTATTGAACGCTAAAGACCCTTATTATTAGATAGAAGTAATTGCAGTCTGCAGTTAATTTACAAAGTTAATGATAAGAAGCCGTATCTAATCTTTGGACCTTTATGAGTTGGTCAAGTACAGTGACATCTTAATTGATCTTAGATGAAGTTTGTGAGAAATGATGTGGGCAGCAGTAGCTCCAGTTAGTTGAGCTTCCACCGACAGACTCAAAGGTGTTCAGTTCGATCGCAAACCAGGTCATTCTGTTGTTGGATCAGCTTTTTCACACTTCGTTTTACACTTCAGAGTATAGCGGTGTTACTTTTGTCGACTAAAATGCTTCATCAGAATCATACGTTTAGTCAAAGTGATGTTTTTGCTAGACTAAAGCTAAATTAAGAGTAGCTAATGACACTAAATGCTTCATATCATTTAAAGGAGACATATCATGCTAAATGGACTTTTTTTGAGATTTTAACTGCTGATAAAACCAACCAAGTGTTGGACTTTTCTAGTGAAAGACGTCACTAAAAATGTAATGAATGCCTTGTCTCCTGAAGGGTAGCATTGGGAAGGACATCTGTTAGACAACAATCTATGTAATAGCAAACTTTAGACCTTGAGAGAGCAAAACATACACATAACATAACAGTAAAAACAATATTGTAATGGCTTATGTAAAGACTTGTCATGAGGCTGGCAAAATGCAGGTGGCTTTGCTCTAACCACAGGTTTTCTGAGATGGAGATTAAGGAACAGTGGGATGCGCCGACAGCCATAGGACGTCCTGTGTGATTAGGGAAGCTGAGATGACTGCACTGCTGGTGGAAAGGAAGAACCGCATCATCACATTTTCTGTTGCCACTTTTACAAGAAGTGACAAAATATGGAGTGGGTGTAAAGTTGGAATCCAAAAAGTTATACCGTCTCTGCAAGAATATTCAAATCGTAATCACAACTATGCGCAAAATTAACAAATGTTAATAAAATGTTAACTATGTGTTCATTTTGACAACATATTTTAATTTCGCTTTAGTTCATCTTTTGATAAGGTTTTAGCCTCGATTCAATTGGTTTTTATTTCATGGTGAAAATCATCAGTCAACTGCTATGGTTAGTCACCAGCTCATCAGCCTCCTCTGCATTTTACAAAACCAGATCAGACCTTGAGGGGGACGGGATCGTTCAGTCCACATTTCCCTAAAATTACACAACATAGACCCATTTCAGGATTCATTTCACTATTTATTTTTGTATGAGCATCTGTTTTTCACAATTTTCAAAATATTATAAAGAAAGCACAATGTTCAGCAGATGGTAAACAAAGCAAAAGAAATACAAAAACAATTATGATTCCTAAAAGGAGAAGGCAGAAGCTCGATGCTTATTATCGCTCACTCACAATAACATTAGTCAAATCTAGTGTACATCAGTTTCAATCAAAACAACCACAAACATCCAGAAACTTTGACCAAACGCTCTATATTCACGATGAGAAACGGTTCCGGCTAACACCCTGCTAATTCCTTTACTGTACGTTTAGGTCCATATTTCCACTCCCAGTCAATATGCTCCTTTTTCCGCTCCATTTGGCCTCTCCTCCCGTGTGAATCATCAGCGTTGTTATATAAATGACTTTAAGAGACGTTGAGACACCATCAAGAGAAATGACGCAGGCCTGGCGAGTCACGGCTCATTTGAACGGGCCGCATGATTGTGTCGGGGCTCAGCAGTGTTGCTATCCTCGGGACACGTTAGCCCGCACGCGGCGCCGGGAGTGTGCGCCGCCACGATACGCAGCTCATGCGGAGACGTGTGTGCGGCCTATGCAAATGGGGGGATTACATGGTTAAGACAGCTGGGAGTGGCAGTGACATTTTTGAAATGCGTCGGATACAAAGGAATGTTGCTTTTTGTGCAATCTTGACGAAAGGAGCGTATTATTGAATGTAATGTGATGTAGAGAATGTTGCTCTTCAAGTTTGGCAATAATCTCAAACCCATCTTGAACATTTTGTTACACTTTGTTGTTTAGAAAATACTATATTGATATAAAATGTTTTTTTTTGGTTTTTTGGGGTTTTTCCTCGCCGTAGAGGAAGGTCTAAGGATGGGGGATACTCTAAGCTTGTTACTAAGTGATTTACTTATTCACGGGACATTACATCTGGTCGAGACATTTCATTCGTGTGTGACTTATTTTTGATCATTCTTGATGTCTGATATTGATTTGTTTTTGTCCATACCGACCTTTGAGATGACTTCTGTTATGATATTGGGCGTTACAAAAATAAATTGATTGATTGATTGAGTATACAGGTGAACTCCCGTTAAGCCCCTCCCTCCTCCTCCTGCTCCTATGCTTTTCTGCTGTTGAGGGGGGGGGGGGGGGGGGGGGCAAACATAGGCAGCAGTGCTCCGTGCTGCAGCAACAGAGTAATCTCCAATGTTTTTTGAAAGGATATAGATTTGCCAGAGATGGAGAGGTAAGTACAGTAGGCGGAGTTTTGCTGAAAAAGGAGGAGCTTCGCGGAGGAGCTGATGCGCTGGTAAAAATATCCACCGGGGAAAGAGTCAGAGACTCAAGCATGCGCGAGTAGACCAAAAAACGACTCCAGTTATGTTTTTGATGAGGGAATAACGTAACATGCTTTAAAGCTCTATTTTGGGTACTTTCATTGATAGTTTGCGTTTTCATATGTATAAAAGGAGGGTATGCACATACACCATCACCATTCTAACCACGCCCCCCCCCCCCCCCCCCCCCCCCCCCACCAAAAACAAAAAAACAAAAAAAAAAAAAAAAAAAAACACCACAAAAAAAAAAAAAAAAAAAAAA
>OMNZ01064310.1:1970-19809 GCA_900303255.1 Lesueurigobius sanzi | reverse complement strand
ACTATCCGCATGTGTCATTGCAAGTTTTCCAAAAAATTCTCCGCAGTCAGAGCTTATGATCAGTTACATGATCTGCTTATGTGCTGCCCCTCCGCGTAGCTATCGTAGCGGGGCAGCCGGGCGCGGGGCAGCCGGGCGCGGGGCAGTGGCCGCCTCTCGTCTCCCTTTAAGCGTGTCCACCTCGATCCTTTCTCTTTCGCTAACCAGGCTCTGTTTTGGCGATATGTGGCATCTGACAAATAAATGCTACGTGTGCATTTACATCGCTTCCTGTCAGTCCGTTCATGTGGCTGTACGTGCTGTGGAGTCGCATTGAACTATATGTGCGTCTGAAGCTCGATAAATGAAATGGCTAAACACGAACGCGCAGCTGTATCCCACAGACACCACCTTAACACATGTTCTGGGAAAACCCTGAATAATAATAATTTGTGTAGCCACACGTTATTTTCACAGACTAACATATGGCAGACTACTTAAACTTGCATCCTTGCAAAGTTTTAAGGTTTACTAGACGTACAGAAGATCAGTGCGTGCTTCTGACAGGAGGGGGCGTGGCATCACAATGGTGGCTTTCCATGGTTCACCATCACGACCTGAAATCTTAATTTTTCGTATCAGATCGGTGCATCCCTAGTTATAACACATGTTTAAGCAGGTGTTACAACCCACCCCGCTAGTGGGGAGAGTTGTAACAGAGGAACTCTTTGGTGTGACACCTTCTCATGGTGTTTGCAATTATAGGAATCTTATGAGCTGCCATTTGTAGCCAACAAATGTTTTGTGTAAAAGTTTGAGAATCATAGCTCAAACGATCAGTGAGTTACAGCCCTCAAGTAAAAAGTGTTAATTATCCCCGCTCCCCCCTACATCAGCAAAATAAAACTGGACTCTCTCCATTATTTTAATTTCATCGCAAAAAAATATAGGCAATTTTGTCCGTTTTCATCCATAAAATGCCTTAAATTGATATAATTACAGAAAACTTGCAACACATTTCCTTCTCATATTGATGTCAGTAATATACAGCAAAAGTTTAAAATTGATATCACTTAATTAAATGTTTCCTCTCGCTTTAAGAAACGAGGCTCCTGTTTTCGCTTGAAGCTTCTACCTGAGATCATTTCCCATAACACTCGGAGCAGCCACCCAGAACTATCTGGGCCTTATGCCCTTTATCTCCGAGCACAAACAAAAGCCGGCAGAATGCTTTCAGAGGCAGAGGACACTCACCCGTCCCGTCACAGTGTCCCACAACAAAAGCAACTGATGGACAGAAAGACGCAGCGCGCGCTAAACAAAACAACACGCGGCCTTTTTCAATCAGTGACAAATGGGTCGGAAATGTCGGACACCTTGTTAAAACCGGACGGGATCAGAGGCCGCGCACCCTGAGTCTGTTTGTGTTGCCGTTGGGAAAAGGCCGGCTCAATGGAAGCTGGTGTTTAGTGCGAATAAAGACATCAAGGCACTGTTTAAAGATGCTATCAGGGGAAAAAGGAGAAGATTACTCCGGGGTCAAGCTGCTATTTCCAAAGGCGGCTCGTTCAGGCGGATGCTTGGCTTTGAACCTTTGCAAATCATTATAGAGAACGATTATAGAGCTTAAACTGTTTAGAAAGAGTAGTAGGCCCCCGATGGACATAACTGTATGAACTTCTGTATTGCAGGTGTCATCAGCTACACAGAGTACCTGTTTCTCATCTGCATTTTAACAAGTCAGTATGATCAAATTCATTCATCTTTGGTTCAGTGTTTTCAGAAGATCCTGGCTGAAGTTTTGTTTTTGAATTGAATTACAGAGCCTCATGCTGGATTCAGAATCGCCTTCAACATGTTTGATGCCGATGGAAATGAAATGGTCGATAAAAGGGAGTTCCTGGTGGTAAGAGAGGATTTTTAAAACTATATATTTTAAATCGTCAGTATGGACAGTGCAGCTATTTTTGCACTTTTAGCTTGAAGAAATCTTCCGCAAGAAAAAGGAAAAGAAGGACGTCGCAGATGACTCAGAAGGCTGTGACGAGCAGGTAAGAATTGACTATCTGTACAATGTAGTTCTTTTTCATGTTTTTTTTTTCATTCTACCTGCTCTTAGCCTTTCTTCAGTCCTTTTGTATTATTATTATTATTATTATTATTATACAAGACAAATACAGGAGCTGAAGAAAACGTAAGATTCAGTGTAAGACATACAGTGCATGACGGACAATGTTGGACATACAGTACACAACTCTCTGAAAGAGAGATTGAAGTGATGATCATATTGATAGTTAAAGGTTTGTTTGTAATCAGAAACTGAAGCAAAAGCCAGCAGCCAAATAGTAGGTGTGTGAAGAGAGTTTAGAGGAATTATTGCATACAATGTATTTTTGAGAATATGTTGCATGGACCTTTTGTGCAGAGGAGGGAAAACAGAATGGTGACACCAAGAGGAAAATACATAGATAGAATAAAAGGAAAGAAAAGAAAGAGAAAAATAGACTCCCAAACAAGGGGAAGGTCTGTCCACAGGACCTCACTCACTCCGTCTTAAAGGCACTATACCTGATTTTTTTTTTTTTAAACAATGAAAGAGAGAGAGTAAATTCAATTGATAGTTGTGGTCCAAGACATTCTTAACTTTCTCAGCGCATTTCTAATTTCTTCATATTCTTCAATTTAATTTCTTCATAGAGATGAGTTTATAAGCAAATTTCACAACTTGCTGGGTCACTTTTTAGGATCACTGTCCCAGAAATGCCAGAAAAGTAGCCTGCAAACTCATGAAATTGATAAAATTGCTTTATATTTGGATGCACAGAAAAGGTACACCCATCGGACCCGACTATATAGGCCCCAATGGACAACCTACCAGCCCAACTACGGGAAGGTCTGTCTGCGGGGCCTCATTCAGATCTCAGTTGCTAATGTTGGTTCTCTTGAGACATAATATGTCTCATTCTTATTCAGTCCTTTTTAAATGAAATAAATTTTATAGTACCGGTCAAAAGTTTGGAAACACTTTTTTTGTGTATTGTTTTTTCTTTCAGTTCAAGACTATTTACATTGTAGATTCTCACTGAAGGTATTCATTTATGAATGAACACATATAGAATTATGTTAAACAAATAAGGTTGAAGTGAGTAAGGCTCAACACCTGAAAGACTTTATTTATAAAGCACTTTAAAAACTGTACAGTTGGCCAAAGTGCCGTACACACATGAAAATATACAGTAATACAAGATGAACAAGAACATAAACAAATGCATATCATTATGTATTAAACACCAGGGAAAAGAGGTGTGTTTTTTGCAGAGATTTGAAAACAGGTATAGACTGTGCTGTCTAATCTCTAACGGCAGCTGCTCCACAGCCGAGGGCCAACTACAGAGAAGGTTCCATCTCCACCAAGTTCACGTTTGGTTTTAGGGACAACCAGCTGTAGCTGATCTGCTGACCTGAGAGCATGAGAGGGAGCATAGGGCGGATCAGATCAGACAGATAAGAGGGGGCCAGGCCATCCACTCTAAAATGAACTGGAAGCCAATGGAGTGCAGCTTAAACCGGTGAGATGTGTTCATGTTTCCGTGATCCAGCCTAGTAACCACGAAGGTGTGTATCACTGTCTCAAAATGCTTGATGTTAAGATTCTTTATTATATTTGAACCATTCAAATTGCAGTTATCATGCCAAAAATGCCTGCCTCAACATTAGCAGCATAAGCTGTGGCAGTAGCCGGAGCTGTCTTTCCCTCGACATGGCAGAGGTGAATGTGGCAGTGCAGGGTGAAACTTGCCCCCTTTCATCTGGTGGGGCCGTCCCAAGCCCCATGATGCAGGTGGATGTAAACAGAGCAGCGCCGCGATAAAGAGCTCGGCCGCTTTGAGGTCTTATCACCCCGAACCCGAGACTGGCCTGGCCCGCACTGTCATCAAACACTGTATTGTAGAGGAGGCACTCCAGATTTGAGCTACAGCAAAGGAACACTACAGGAGGTGAACAAATCTTCTTAGACAGATTTGATCAAGTAAAAATGCCAGAGGTCATCACGTTCAGGACATTTTTAACCATAACTAGTCTTTCTTACCTTCATGTGGGTCTTCAGAGCTTAAAAATAATGATGATTGAAGTTGATTATTGATAATGATTATTGAAAAGAGTTCAATAATCATTTTTATTATTGTAAAAACAGTGCAATTGTCAAAAATGTACAGACAGTATGCTCGTAATTTTCTCTTTTTGTAGAGCAGTGTTTAGATCTACAGTATTTTAGCACGTCAAAAATATTAGTATTAGTTTAGTTTTAATGGTGTCACCAGTAAAGGGCAATGATGAAATTAAAAAGCACAGAGATCTTCTTTTGCTAATAAACTCTTCTTAATTTAGAAAAAAGAATACAAGTATCAGTCATCTCAGGTTGTCATTTAGCAACTTAATCACTTTAGACCCATTTCATGGGAGGTGTGCATACTAAATTAGGTGTATGTGCGCGCAGACTGGAGGCAAAACAACTGGAATACTGCATTGTATCGCGTTGCGTTGTTGATCGCACAAATAGGACCAACAACCCAGGACTTCACCTTCAGAAGAACAGACAAGACTTGCTATGAAACGAGCCAAATGGTCCGAAGTCGAGATCATAGTTGAGAGCATTTGTGGTGCTCATTTTATATCTGATAAGATTATTTTTTATTTACCAAGAAATGGTGTTTGACATGACATAAAGTAATTGTGTATTAACATTGTACAGAGAGCTGCATTCATATATTTAGCGTTTTGAGAAACTTGGTAATCAGGCTTGAAAAGCAAAATACAAATGTAAGCCATTATTATTATTATTATTATTATATGGGCGATATTAGGGGATATTCCCACCAGCATTGTTACATGCCAAACACTTAGCTCTTAGATTTATTCAATTCAATTCAAGTTTATTTGTATAGCACATTTAAAAACAACTTCAGTGGACCAAATTGCTTCACAGTAACAACATTAAAAACACAGTCATATACAAATAACATTAATCTTGCATACCGTAGTAGTGCTACATGACTCTGCACCCCTCCAAACTAATTCCAGTATTTATATTATTATTATTATTATACATATTTTGCATGGGTCCCGCAATCGTTTGCCTTTACTTAAAGTGAGTTTCCTTAAATAATATAAGTGTATGGAGGACCGGGATTGCCAAAACAATAACTATATAAATAAATAAATATATTAATACATTAATGTTCAATGAATTGGCATACTACTTAAATAAAAATAAAATATGCAAAGAAATGCCTGCATTCAATGTAGTAAGTAAATGTATTTATGTATATATTTTTTATTTATTATATGTATTTTACATATTTATTTATATATTTGTTTATATTTATCTATTTATATATATTTTTCTATTTATTTACATATTTATATATATATATATATACACTGTATGTGTTTTAGCCTGGGTGAATGCAGTGTGCGAGTGAGTGGTGGTGGTCAGACGGGCTAATGGCACAAATTGGCACCTCCTCACTTCCATCAGTCTTTTCTGGACATTCAAAGACACTTTATATGACATTATTCATTGAACATTAATATATTAATATACACGGCTCGGCCACAAAAAAAGTCACCACAAAAAGACACGCCCCTCGGACTGCCTTTGGCTTTGATCACTGCACCATTAGCTGTGGCATTGTTTCAATAAGCTTCTGTAGTGTTAAAAGATGTATTTCCATCCAGAGTTGGATTAATTATTCATCAAGATCTTGTATTGATGATGGGAGAGTGTGACCACTGCGCAAAGCCATGTCCAACACATCCCAACGATTCTCAGCACTTAAGATAAGGACTTTGTGGAGGCCATGTGTGAAATCATGTCTCATGCTCCTGAACCACTCTGAGCAAAATGTGAGCACAATGATTCCTGGCATTGTCATCTTAGAATATGCCTGTACCGTCAGGGTAGAAGGAATACATTGATGGAATAACTTGGTCATTCAGAATGTTTATGTAATCAGCTGATCACATTCTTTGGGCTCATTTTGTTGCTGAACCTAAAACTGACTAATGGCAGCAGCTCCAGATCTATTTGCTTAGTTAAATCCAGGTGGTGACTTTTTATTTGGCCAGGCAGTGTATTTATTTTATGTATTTATTAGTGCTGTCAAAAATATTGCGCTATTATCACGTTAACTCTAACACATTTTAATAGCATCATGGCGTGATTAACGCTGCCCATGTAAATGTCGTAGAGACTTACGGTAACGCTGCGTTTTAAATTTGTGTCAAAAAGTGCTAAGTTAGCATTTTTCAAAACTGCTGACTCTGCTTTACACAATCGTCCAGGGATTCAAAACGGTACTAGATAAAAACTTTTTTTTTTCATGAACTTGACTTCTTCATCCTGAAAATGTGTCACTGGTCAAATCTATGGGGTAACATTTAGAACAACATTTTTTTTTTAATCAAAAAATGTATGGAGAATAAACACAGATGGCACATAGAAAGTCAGGTTTATAGCCTTTCATGTTCATAGAAGCATACATTAGTGGAAAAATAACCAAAAAGTGGTTGCAGTAAAAACTGTATCAATGTTAGTGTGAAATATAACACTACACGTTGTTTTCTATCAAAAACATTTGCACAAAGACTATCCACTTTTCCATGTTGATTATATTAAAATGATAATTGAAGGGACATGTAGAATAGATAAAAATGTGTGATTAATTTGCGATTAAATATTTTAATCATTTGACAGCACTAGTATTTACAGTATTGTATTTATTTATATATTTATAGTTTTGTCAGTCCAGGTCCTCCATATAAATGGTCACTCCTCCGGTGACTAGCTTCCTACGTACGTTGAACTATTTTCTAGCCTCAACAGCGGTTCATCATTGCCATTATTCAAGTGTAACCAATATAAACAACTGATATCTAATATGAATAACTGATGTGTGATATTGGAGTGATTATGTGGTTTCTGCATCCCGCATACACGTGCACATCAGTCACGTGTCTCATGTTTGTCAAATTTGAATTCTGAGATGAAGTTTCCAGATTGAGATGGTTTGGACATGTGCAGAAGAGGGATAGTGAATTTAGACGGAATCAGAGGTTAGAGCTGCCATGAAACAGGAAATTCTCCAGCAGTGTTTCCCCACCTTAAATATAATATTTTTTTCTTTCATAAAGTTTCATTAAAAAACTGTTATTTACAAAATACCTAGAATTACTCCAAGCTAAAAAAAAAAAAGACGTTAAGCTGAAAAACGGACATGGATATACTGTCATTTTAAATCGATGTTGTCTTCAATAAACTTCATACGCAGGTTAAAAACACTGACAAGTCGATTCACACTGGACTAGAATCACCTGAGAACCTGGGAGTATGGAGAATTACCCTAGGTAAAAATCGGGGGAATCTTTACCTTCCAAATTGCCATCTCTGAGGACTTCAATAATTTTGACCTTTTACCTGAGGTCCCCAGGTAACTGTAATCCAATGCAAATATCCAATCCAATCCACTTTATTTTTATAGCACATTTAAACAACAAAAACGTTTCCAAAGTGCTGCACAAAAACTAAACAAAAATACGGTTTTAGATGAACTTAAGTAAAATGACCCCCCAAAAAATCCATTAATTTCCCAAGTTTCCAAGTTCACTTTCACTTCCAGTTAGCGTTTGGATTCATTAATGATCTGTGTTTGATTTCCTTTTTATTTTGATGTTTCTGTCCCAGACTTTACAGCTCTACGGCCACCGCAAACCTGTCCAGCCCGCCGTACGTATAAAAACACTTCTCTCTCTCTACACTACAAAAACTACAAGTCAAGCATGGGTTTAAATTACTTGATTGCAGTATTAATCTTGTTTTGAATAGTTTTGACTTTGCTGCTGTCATCGAGACCAGTGGTTCTCCACTTGTATGGCTTCGAGACCCACCATCATGACAACGCAAATAAGACTTTCCTTTGTTATATACAGTATAATGCAAAATACTGTCTTTTTCATACAAATTGTTTTTGAATAAGCATAAGATACGCCTTTAAATATGAGAATGTCATCAACACAACTCAATAACACCCATTTTAAAATGCTAAAAGTTGTGTTTCTATCCTTTTCCATGAGGAAAATATTGAAAGAAATGTTGGAAAAGTGGAAAGACCCCACTGGGTCTCGATCCACCATTTGAGAACCACTGATCTAGATTAATAGGCTTATTTCATGGTATTTCAGACTGGTTCTAAGGTCTAAAGGTCTCTCTTGTAAATGAGACATTGAGTCTCAAAGGACAAACCTGTATGAATAAAGGATAAAAAATAATAATCTTTTCTTGAAATTAGAAAATAATGGAACAAGACCAATGGGCCTCATTCACGAAACAAACTTATGCACAAATTTGTTCTTACGGCCTACTTAAGAATGTTTTGGCATTCACAAAATGTATTCTTTGCTCAAAGAACAAATAGCTAGAAGAACAAATCCTAAGAACGGTCAGGAGGACTCTTAGGCACAAAAAATAGTATAAAAATGTTATATAGCAGAGATAGTCTGAATCAGACCTTCACAGGTGACAACTGCTGCTTGTTAGTAGCCCCTGCTCTGGGCAGGTTCAGACATGTCATGATCAGGAGGAGACTTTAGCAAAATACAGGAGGATATTTACAATTAGAGTAATGTGGTGGGGTGTTATTACACTTTACAATATAGTGCCACTTTATATCAGCTTAGAAAATGGACAGGTTTAATTTAGTGTAACTATACCTGGGTCGTGTAACTACTCACAGAAACATATTTAAATAGGGAAAAAGGGGAAGAGCTTGGTGGCTTCTAACTCCACCCCAGTTTTTCCTCAAAGGAATACGCTAGCAGAGGCTAATGCTAACAACATATATTTACATTACTGAGGGCACGCACAAAGACCAAGCCGGGTACGCATCAACTCAGGTAAGAACAGCTCAGGTAAGAACATATCTCAGTATGGAAAATAGTGGCCTATTCCTTTAAGAAGAGTTTGTCTTCTTGAGAACGCTTGGTGAATCAAACCTAAGTTTTTACAGAAACTTCATAAAGTTGTACTTTGAATGTTTTCTTACGAAAACATTGATGAATGAGGTCTAATGTTCTTTACCCCATTGGCAAATTAATTTACTTGAAATAAGAAATAATGTATTGAAACAAGTCAGAAATACCACAGAAAAAGCAAAAATAATCTAGTTCTGAATTTGACCTGTTGCATGCAGTGTTATACCTTCTCTGTTCCCCCTAATGCCACACATGTCCTCCCTAAACCAGAGCTTGCCGTCGCCCCTATTTGTCTTGTCTAAGTCCATGTAACTCCATTCACTGGCACTCAGACATCTCCCTGCATTCCCCCACCATTATTTGACACGTTTTCCCTCACTGTTTTGTGAAGAGATGATTTATGCTTTGGCCGCTCTTGTCATGAACGGGCCACTTCAAAATGCTCTTAGCCCACGAGATTGACAACTCCTCCTGGACCTCCCTTGTTTTATTTTTACAGTTTCTGGTGGAATTTGGGGCTTAAGTTACTTTTTTTTAGTCATGGCTTTGACCGTGAAAGCTTAAACTTTTTTCTTTTAGTGAGAGAAGAAGATCTTTTTTTACTAGGCGTGCCCGCTTTGTTTGGATTCTTCTTGCGTCGCAGCACAAGTTCAAAAAGTCGCATTTTTTGTCCCGTCACTCCTGTGGTCGGGCTTTCCCCTTAAATCCGTACTTAACAACATTTCATTGGGGTAAAATGGCAACGCTTTATAGTGTTGTCGGTGATTAGTTGTGGTTTCATGTCGTAAATCTTTCTTTGATATGTTTCGTCACTAACCCTCAGGGCAAAGAAGCAGAACTGAACGGGATAAATAGATATTATGCAATTAAGTAACAAGCACTTACAGAACATTGTGTCTTCAAGAAGCACTGTTGTTTACATAGGCATTGTAGCTCCCTTTAAACAAGAAAAACACTTACAATGATGTCAAAAACTAAATATCAACCATGGGTTTAAATTATTTTAATTGGGACTCATTCATGAAACAAACTTATGCACAAATTTGTTCTTAAGGCCGACTTAAGAACATTTTTGACATTCACAAAATTAGTTCTTAGCTGAAAGAGTTCTTCTGGAAGAACAAATCCTAAGAACAGTCAGGAGGACTCTTACACACAAAAAAATCAGCATAGGCAAACATTCTACAGTCTTCATCTGTACTCTGTAGTTGAAGTGTAGGACGTTTCGATCTTAGTCCAAAGAAAAACAGCAGTTTTAGAATATTATCACAGTCAAAATGGACCCAAAAATTCTAATTCTTTCAGAGCATGAGTAACATTTTTCTAAAAATTATTTCATTAAAAAATATATTTTTTGAGAGAATGAAAGCGATCAAAGGTGTTATAGCATGAGATAGTTAGTGTAGACTTTCTGCTTTGAGTCACACCTGTCGTAATCAGAGGCGAGATCAGGACTACTGCCTCATGCTCTGGTTTAGAGGGTGTGTCTTTGTATTTCCATAGTCAATATGATGTAAATGTCCTGATAATGAGGGGAATGGTGTCACGTTCATGAATTTGGGGCATCTCTCTTTAAGAACAGTTTTGTCTTCTTAAGAACGCTTTGTGAATCAGACTTAAGTTTTTCTTAAGTTTCTCCTAAGTTGTACTTAAGAACTTTTTCTTAAGAGAATATTCATGATTGAGGCCCATTGACATTTGTACTATACTGTTCTGTAAAAAAAAGTGTAAGTTTTAAAGTACACCTTACAAAAGTGAGTAGCCCATAGCCATTTCTTTAAAATGAATATAACACACAATAGTTTGTATGATAATTTCTTTTAATAAGTTGAATGACCAGCCCTGCATTCCTTCATGTTTACTAATCATATGAGTAAGTATTCAAACATCTGACTGGGGAAAGTCTTTGGTATGAGATGTCAATTAACATCCATTGAAATAAAATGTGACACCTTCAAGCTATTTTTTTTTTTTACAGACAATTCCTATATCACAAAGTCCTATCAGTCAATAAAACTCGCCCCTGGAGAAGAGCTCTCTGTGAAATGTGTGAAAAAAGCACAGTACAAATAAGATTCTCTCCCTCTTCCTTTAAACAATGTTCAATACAAGAACAAATTGCATACTTTCCATTTAAGACAATTACGCAGACAGCTGGTTCACAGCACCATCTCTAAATACCTCCACAGACTAAACAAAATCTGGGACAACGCACTTGTTTCAACGCCAAAGCTTATAATAAAACGCTTTATCTGTGATTCAAGCATTTCTATATCACCTCATGTTTACTGTGTTCATTTTTACAAAACAATCTTTATTTCTCTTTAGTTACACTGCAAAAAGTGATCTACAAATAAGTAACATTTTCCCTAGTTACTCAAATCAAGGGCAAATTTACTTATTTAGATAAAGATTACTTTTTTGTCAAACAACAACTAAATGTGTTACATACGGTATTTAGACTAAATTAGACCACTGTTTGTTTGGAGGACTTTCAAATGGAAACGGGCCATTTATAATAACAATAATAATAGTTATTATAACGGCTTACACTTGTATTGCACTTTTCAAGCCTGATTACCAAGTTCCTCAAAGCGCTACACTGTAGACATTATTCAATCACTCCATACTCAGTGGTGACGGAAGCAAGGCTGCCATTTTCATTCATTCTGGCCTATTGTACATGTTTTTAGTGGTAGGGGAAACCAGAGCACCCAGAGGAAACCTTCGCAGACACACATGCAAACTCCACAAAGAAAGCCCTCGTTGAAACATCTCCACCAGTAGCTTGGATTTTGTTATTTTAAGCCCTTTCTGCAATTTATTTTTAGTCCCCACACACTGCCTCCAAAATAACTGTCATTAGGCTAATCACCCCTGCTCTAAACTTTTGAATATGGCACCCAAACACAAACAAAACACAAAAGAAACAATAAGGCACATTACTCGACTCTTAATCACTATCACAAAGCATTCCAGGCTTTCTCAGTTCTTGGCGGATCTGCACCAGCTACGCGGAGAAAAGAAGCCGAATTCGTCGGTTGTAAATCTGGCTGAAAACAGGGCCGTAGATTGCATGGTGCTGACGGAGGTACAGTGAAGATGGCTCGCGGTTAAGAGGCGGGATCGGACTGTGAGCTGTTCTTTTATCCCGGCTTGAATGGGACAGAGAGAAAAGGGTGATTAGTTTGTCCCGTCACAAAGTGCAGCGGCGTCTAGGGTTACGCAGATGAAAGGAGTCAAAGAGATGAGCGCAGTTTGGGGATGAGAGGGGAAGCACTGGGCAGCGGCGGGGAATGGCACTCAGCAGCATTTGGATAAGAGTGTTTAAGACGGGGCAGGTTTAGGCGAAAGGCGCGGAATGGGTGATGTATTATGGGTCTGATTATGAACTATTGTTATCATGGGATGAAAACAAACCAAAACAAGATCCAGATGACAGGTGGATTCAAGAGATCTGCTCCCAGTATGTTAAAACAGAAAGTTTTGACATTTGAGGCACAATATACCAATAGATTAATGGCCAACAACTTGCCTGCGAGTTCTTCAATCCACTGCCAGGAAAAAATATCTGGTACAGGACCTTTAACAAACCAAAACATGCACAATAGTAGGCTGAAACCTTCATCTTTCAGTAGTCCGGACCAAACCAAAGAAAAATCTTGCCTAAAAGTGATTCAGAAAAACATGTTCATGCGTTTGTCTCATCAAGGCTGGACTACTGTAACTCTCTGTAGGCAGCGTGTCCAAAAGGTTCTCTTAGAAGCTTTCAGCTCGTTCACAATGTAGCTGCAAGACTATTAACAGGGATTAATAGAAAAGAGCATACTGTATGTAACTCCAGTACTGAAGGTTCTGCACTGGCTTCTTGTTAAATTTTGAATTTATTTTAAAATCCTTCTTCTCACATGCAAGGCCATAAATGGGATGGCTCCAATTTATCTACAAGAGGCTATAGTGCCATATCAGAGCACTTCACTCTTAAAACACAGAGATACAGGTGAGTTCTTATGTCTCTAAAAGCACAGTAGTAAGAATAAAGAGTAAAACTGGATCTTCAGCTACCAAGCTCCAGTTTTATGGAATCAACTTCCATATCCCGTTAAAGAAGCAGACACAGTCTCCACTTTGAAGACATGGCTCAAAACGTTCCCTTTCGATATAGCCTATGGTCAGGCCGGCTAGGTACAGCACTAAACCTACAGCATAAGCAAGGCTGCTATAGGAGCTATAATGCTGGGGGGAAGTACGGTACACTGAGCCCTATGCTCTTGTTGTTCTTACTGCTTAAACTATGTTACAATATTTTATTTTACCTTTAGTCTGTTCATACTTTTGACTCTATATATATTTATAATGTAGGGAGAATGCTAATGGAGGAGTCTACATATAGTCCACATAGATGAAAGTTTTGGACAGAAGAGTCTGTCTGGAGTAAGTCATAGCCAGGCTGTGTGTTGGTATGTGCACTGTGTGATCTGGCTCAGACTGTGTGAAATCCCATCAAACACATTCTGGCCTCAGTGGTGTGAATCTAAGTCCAGGCACCGCACCATCAGTTTCAGGACAAACACTAAACATCCATCTTAAAACAATATTAATAGCTGTATTGATTGGCTGGAAATTGCATAATAATAAAGATGAGACACAGGCATTAAACTAGTGGTGGGTGATATTAACAAAAATTAATATCTCGGTATTCAGTTGGACTTATCTCGGTATTCAGTTGGAAGCGAACCATCAAAAATATGTAAAAATGTGCTGGTAAATGTATTAATTTAGATTGCAGTGTCGTCAAAAAGATAAATGTCTTGAATAAACTGCAAAAGTGCAGAAAAAAATATTATTTAGAAGCAGTTTTTGCAGATTTTTGTTCATTTGGACTATAGAGAGCATCCTGACCAGCTCCATCACTGTGTGGCACGGTGCCAGCACTGCCTCCTGTCGAAGGAGCCTCCAGTGCATCGTGGGAGCAGCGGAGAAGATCTGTGGGGCCCCTCTCCCCTCTATTAAGGACATGTACTCCACCCGTCTCACCCGCAAAGCCATCAAAATCGCCAGGGCCCCTACGCACCCATCACACAGTCTCTTCAGGGTGATGCCTTCAGGGAGGAGACTGCGGAATCTACGGGTCAGTTCCACTCGACTGAGGAACAGTTTCGTACACAGGGCCATCGGGAAGCTGAACTCCCTGACCTCCCTCCCTCCCCTCTTCCCCCTGCCCCTGCTCCACAATCAAGGGTGAGAGAAACATAATTTCAAACCATTCATGTGGTTTGACAAATAAAAATCTTGAATCTTGAATTTCTTGACTTTGAAGATATATTCCATATTGTAATTTTGTATATCTTCCAAACAACAATTTGGATATTAACTTGTAGATGATACATTGCCCAGCTCTAATGTGAACATGCCAGGAGGCAAGGCAGCTGAAACTCATGCTCAATTATACAAAGACAGTAGGCACTGTCAAAATCTGGAACCAAACCGCCAACCTTTCTGAGAAAAAAGCGAAGAACCAAGGTACTCCTCCCACACAACAATTCTCTATTTACATTTTCTAAAAAGCCTTTATTGCACTGCACTAATACATATGAAAATCTTTTAAGACATGTTGCTGATTTCTTCCACGAGCATCGGCTCCAACAAGCCTTTCTCAACCTCTGTGTTGGTGGACGAACACTCTGCCACTGAGCCAGAATCAAGAATTCAATAAAAATGAAACAACAAAAGACAAAAGACAAAAGAACAGTGAAAGTTGATACAAGGAGATGCCTGCCACTAATGGTACATGAACCACTATTTGAGAACCGCTCCTTACGAAGAAAAGCCCTAGACTGACAACTCCTCCGCCGACACTTAAAGCCTCCTCAGATCTTAAGTGTCTTTTAAAACACAACTTGACTCAGCTCCAATCAGTTTGCAAACGCCAGCACTTCATCAACCGGTGCATTTCTCCCTCTTTGTCCGCGTCCGAATCCCGGGGAGCTGATAAACACACGCAGACATGGCACTGACTGATAACATCTGCTGAGGTCATGACCTACGACCTCCGACCTTTGAATAAAAACCTTCTCATTTAGGGGTCGAGGCCAGCCAGGAGAGAGCGGCGGCTTTCTCCTGCTGAGTTGGTGAAGACACAAGGCTTATCCACATTTTTTTGGTCTAGGATTAGGGGTGCAACATTATTGGTATTGTGATAAAGCAATGGGTAGCTTTTAGATTGTGGAATGAGGGATATCAACTATTATTTATTTATTTATTTATTTATTTTACACAGCTTGGTAATCTTGTTACGAATGAAACATATCGGATTTAACATTATAGATGAATTGTTGAGCATAAGATTCAATTAAAATGCATTACAGAATGTGAAGAGGAGCAGCATAGACCATGATCCTTTGGTTCATTTGAATGCTGATGATGTGTGCGAATATGAAACTTGACAATAGTAACTCCACTAAAGGCTCATCAGGACCGTTTTTGGGAAAAAAATAGCAGAGGTGTCCAAACTTTTTAAATTGTGGGCCAAATATTGAAGTGTATACACAGCGTGGAAGGCCTCAGACGGTGATCATTCAAATGGGGGATTTTAGCAAATGTTTTAACTGTGGACCTACAGTTTTATTCAGGCTTGGAACATTATTTCCAGCTCTGACTAACACTAACATATCAGTTATCCAAGTTATAATCATGTGATTGTTATTAAACTTGCAACAAAAAGTACAATCTCTTTCTTTCTAAAGCCCTGAAAACTTAAGTCGATTTGAATCCATACTTAGCAATCTTTGGTATTGCAGTAAATTCTGTTTTAATTGATTCTAATCATTCAAAAATGTTGGCTTTTATATTGCTTATTGCGAGACGTAAAATCGAATTACCTTGGAAATCTTCTAAAGCACCTTTAACATCCCAGAGGTTTTGTTGTGTTCTATCATTTCTTAAGATGGAGAAAATAAATTTCACAACAAAAGGACACAAGTTTGAACATAAATGGGGTTCCTTATGAAATATTTTTATTTTATTTTATTTATTGTCCCTAAGTTTATTGTGATTTTTTTTTTTTTTTGTATCCATGTGGTTGTATGTAATGACCTCTGTGTTTGCTGTTTGATGTAATGTGCAATACAGGCTCATTCGTAGGCAAAGATTCTTCAGTCTTCATCAAAGATTGTCATCAGCTTAATAAAGACTTGAGCACGCTCGTGGGTGGCTAAGATGTTTTCCTACCTTTAGTACCAAGAGAGGAGATTTAGAGGTTACTCCTCCTTCTGGTGTACTCTTAAGAGACCCACGAGTGAGCTCAAGTCTTTATTTGCTGATGACGATCTTTGGACTAAGATCGAAACGTCCGACACTTCAAATACAGAGTACAGATGAAGACTGAAGAATCTTTGCCTACGATGGACAACTCCTGTACGACTGAGAACCTACACAGACAAATACAGGCTCATTGTTTTAGGGTTGAAAGGAGGAAAACGTTGTCATTGTTATATGTCTATTATATTGTCTGCCCTCAATAAACAAATGTATACATTAAAAAAAGGCCAATCTCTGGCAATGTGTGTCAATTCTGCAAGAAGCTTGAAGGACAACAAAAATTGGTCCAACCAGAACCATTTTTGAAGAGACTCAGGTCGTGCTCTTGTCCTGCACAGACAACTTTCTATGATTTTAGTGGATTTATCAGGTTTTTTATATAATTTGAGAATTTGGCCATGAAAATCAGTAACAATACTAACATTATCTTTTCAAACCAAACCATAATACAACATTTTTACTTCAAATAAATAGTAAGATGTCCCTAATGATGATCAAGCAAAAACAATCTCAGTGTTTTGCTCTTGGGTTTTCCTCTACAGGGTCCGTTCCCGCCCCACCTAGTAATCTGTATTTAAACAGCATTGGCTGAAAAGCTACTTACGATATAGGCACCCTGCTTCTCCATTGAGCTGGGACCATCCCGCGCAGCACTTGTAGACAGTCTGGTAGTCCTGTCTGTAGACCTGTCTGTACGCCGTGTAGTACGCAGTCCTGTAAAGAGAAGCAGTTCAAACCTGTGTGATATACGAGCTGCTCTTTGATGTGCAAATACTTGAAGATGATTGAAGACAGACACACACATATTTATGCCCCTTATACGGTTTAATAGTCTGCAATCCTATACGAAAAGTAGGTCTCATACTCACTGTGCAGCCAGCATGGTTTAGAGTCAACATCATACAACTGTGTAGGGCTATATAGAAAATCCAGGAATCATTTTTAGTTTTTAATCTGAGACACTGCAGGTGAATAAGGAAACATTTTAAATTGATATCTGTGTTTTTGTCATTTTGTGTTTTCATATAAAAAATAAGACAGCAACCAATTCTAAATATGACCAGGTTTAAATCTATGGTCTTGTTTTGTTGATATACTGTATTAGTTACAAAGATTTTTTCTGAAAGGATTTTGTGTATCTTGTTTGTTAATTCAATAAACTAGTTATTAGTGAATACAGCCTTGTTTTTTGGAGCTCAAAACTCTATAAATCTGGCTAGGAATCAAATATTGAAAAATCCCTCAGATCAGACGTTCAAAAATATCGAAAGTACAAGACTGGATAATTTGGAGTCTGTAGGTGTAAAGTGGAGATGTTGAATCAGCGCAATAATTACACTTCTTATTATAAAGATTAGGTAATTTATTTATTTCCAGGTTAAAGAATGTTAAGTGATCAAACTGCCTCAAAACCTGAAGAGTAAAAAAAAAAAATCGGTAAGAGATTTGCCTGTAGTGACTATCCTTAAATTGGGAAAGATCATTATTTTGTAATTAATATTCAAGAGGT
>OMNZ01064307.1:39571-49591 GCA_900303255.1 Lesueurigobius sanzi | reverse complement strand
TGACAGTAGTAAATATGTCTAATCTGATCAAAACTGCTCTAAAGATGAATATTCTCAAGTCAAGTAATTTATACTCGTGCTTGATATTTAGTTTTGTTGTAGAACCATAAAACAGAACAATAATGGTCATTTATTCAACAAAATACAGTTTCTTTTAGTGTTTATCATTTATTTGAGTTAAAACACCTAAGTCACTTTCTTTAGACCCACCAAGCATCAAAATTTGCTTTCTAAAGAAAAATATTTTTTTGGTACCTGTTTTCGGGACCAATTTATTTTTCGATACCGGTAGTACCTAAATTATTAATGATAAGTCACATTTTGAACACACTCTCCAATCATTTAGGTAAAGAATCAAGAGGAAACTCAAGTCATTTTGTGAAAGTGTGTTGCAATAACATCTTGGCTACAGGTCGTAAAAGTAGCTCTCGCTGTGAAAATCGACTTCAGGAGGAGGAGAAGTGACCTGGCTCCTCTGCACATTGGAGAAGACTGTGTGGAGAGGGTAACAGACTCCCGTTTCCTTGGAGTCCACATTGAGGAGGACCTGAGCTGGAGCGTTAACACTTCTGAGTTACTGAAAAAGGCCCAACAGAGACTGTATTTCCTGAGGATCCTAAAGAAGAATAACATCTGCCAGAGACTGGTGTCCTTCGAGAGCATCCTCACATACTGCATGTGTGTGTGGTACAACAGCTGCACGGGGGCTCAGAGGAAAGTGCTTCAGAAGATCGTTAACACTGCTCAGAAGATCACTGGCTGCCCTCTCCTCTCTCTGACAGAGCTATACAGAAGGCCCAAACCATCATCAGGGACACCTCACTTACAGGACACTCCCTCTTTCAATTCAGGCAGTAGGTACAGGTCCATTAAGACCAGGACATACTGTAATAGGCATAATGTCACTGATGAGTGTGTGCATGTGTCATTTTAAAGAATTAATTACCTTGATTTTTTTTTGTTTTGGAAGACACCAACTGGACTTACAATTTTGTTGTACTTGTTGCAATGACAATAAAGATTATTTATTCATTATTCATTCAAAAATGTTGGAGACGGAGGGCTTACACTGTATTATGGTCTGCTTCGCTCATGGTGCTATTTTTCAGGCCATATGTTCCCAAACTTTTCAGGTGACTCTCAAATTATTAAAATGAACATCTGGGGACCCACAAGGTGAAATGTAATTAACATTTAAATTTGGTTGAACGATATTACAATTAGTTTATTCCCATTTCATGTAATTTACTTCCAATTTAAATCCATCAATGCCATTTTACATGTAGTACGTTTTAAGATAGTTTTTATGTGATGGTTCTTGATTTTCTTGATGGTCAAACCTCAAGCTTGTGCCATGGTAACACTTGCTTGGAAGGCTAGCAAAACTCTGGCCTTTGTTTCTGCGTATTTCCATAAGAAAGAACTCACTCGGAATTACGACATGTGTGCCGATTTGTGCAAGCGCCACAAAGCTAATGTAAAATTCACAAGATCTGGTCTTTCTCTGGAGCTGTCAAGCATCTAACAACTTAAGTTTACAGTGTGGTAATTGACCTTTAGGTGATGGCCATGAAAACCATCTGCAGTGTATCTTGAAATAACCTTGTAACCCTCGGATCAGTGCCTTAGTCGAGATCCCTCTCCACACTTTGGGAGCCGTGTGCTTTAGCTACAAGGCAGCATTTTTTTGTTTACCAACACTGAGCAGGTCTGCATTACAGTGAGTTTGGTACTTCCTGTCTGGGCCTGGCCATTGGCTTGGCTCCAGTGTTCCTGTCTGAGCATGTGGTCTCCATGGCAGCCCATTGGCTCACACAGAAAACACCTCACAGTAAATGAATGAACTGATTTAAACAAAGAGGAATTTCTCGGCTCCCTCGACAGTCACACCGTGGTTCAAAGCAACGAACGCCACATAATGGTTTGTATCTACTGCTGATGAAGTTAAGGGAGTAGCACAAGGACCTATTGGAAAATAATAGGGAGGGAAGGACCTGAGAACCTACACAAATAGGGAGGGATGTTATGTAAGTATGAATTGTACAATATAAATTAAAAGATGACATACTTAATTTACTTGCACTGCAAATAAGAAGTAGAAATTTAGTCACATCGAAGGCAGCAGGTGGACAAGTTTTAGTTTGAAGTAGATTGTTTTATCCATTCTATACTAAATTAAAATATTTCAATACATGTTATTGAGGGACATACATAGCTCTGTTCGTTGTGTTAAAGGCACAAATATGTGTTTCAGATAATGCATTTAGGCCTACATCACTTTACCTCCAGCTGCTGCATCATTATATTTGCGATGGAGAGAAGGAGGGTGTGATGCTTTTTGGTCCAGGCAGCTATGGATGAAAATAGCTACTGGTCAAAGTTCATAAGAAAATGTCGCCATCGTGTGGTTCTCTTTGAGAATGCATGTTCTGAGCTGCCAGATTAAAAATGTCTTAATGTCTATAAAAATATATATTAATTAGGATGGGTTACGGTTAAGTGATCAGCAATATACTTGACAAATAGCCTAGGTCTATATCTGACAGACTGTGGAGTCGAGGGAGCTTCAATGGTTTAAAGACTGAGACACTTATATGTGTTGGTTTATTTTTGGCAGACTGTATTTGTTTTGGGGAAAAATAGAACTACACCTAATCTGCCCCCAGTTGCTAAGGTAAATCTGGACCTAACACATCCCAGTTGTGAATTCCCGAGGGACAGGGCTACAGTGTAAACACGGAGCATTCAGGAGGTTGTGGAGACTGGAGACATTTCGCAGCTCTTGTGATGCTAACGCGCAGCGCTGCGCCGTGAGGAGCCAGGGCGCACGCGTGGAGACGGCAGAGAGAATATCTTGCGCAGACTGTGTACTGTACATGGCCATTGATGCTGCTAGATGGATGTAGCCCCCCTGCTGTAAATAAGAATGGCGAGGCCAGCGGCTGTACGATGCAGCGCTTGACATCGGTGCGTTACATGGGATTATTTGCACGAGCATCCTTTTGCCTTTTTCATCTGTCAGCTTGACAGCCAGTTCCTGATGGCTCTCATTTGACACACGACAGGGAGGCATAAGCAGACGAGGCGGCTTCTTCTGATAAACACTCGGGAAAAACAGGTCATTATGACCTTAGTATCCGCCGTGAAAAGAAAACCATGGGATGGCGTTTACGCGGCAGCTCTCTGCTTGCACCTTCTGCTTTGGGTTTCGTGTGCCGTGTCCGAGGAGGAGCATCATCATTACTTCAACGTTGAGGTAAGATAAATGGCCTTCCTTGGTTATCACAAATGACCGTGCGCTCTCCACCGCCACAAATCATCCTGCCTCAGCAACACACGGTACGCGGCTATAGGCTGCAGCCTACACACTGACAGCCCGATATCCATTACCTGAAGACAATACACGAAGATGGTGTGTCAGCACCGGAGCCGCACACAAGAAAATATCGCAAATTCTCATCGGTGGGATGCAATGAAACACAAGGATGCTCATTTGAGGTTATTACACTGCGGTCCGTAAGCCGAGCTGATCCTGTGTGCAGCCCACACCATTAAACCAGAACTGATGCCTATGTTGACTGTGTCCAAATGTGCAATTATTACATTGCAAAAACGAGTCATCACCAGGCGATTGTAAATGAGCAATAGGTGCACATTTGTTCCAAAATAACCTGCTATTATTATCCCAGTTGTGGGTATTTTGGTGCTATAGCCTATATCAATGAAAGGAGATGTAATTCTGCTAACAAATGTGTAGTCTATCCATATGCAAATGCTGCTCTCACTCTTTGCATTAATAGCGTTTTCCTGTGTGAAATATACAAGCAAAAGAACAATTACACCACAAAGAGTCAATTCATCTCCTGAAGCTATAGGTGGTTCCCTTGTGAGCTCAAAATTCATTCAACACCATTCATAGGAATTACAAAGGTGCACACAGAAGAACAGTTCATACAAAAGAAAAGAAACTGCTAATCTCATAATAAGTACATCAAGAATATAGCCAACAATAAGCATGGTCATTTCAATTCTAGCTGCATAATTACGCCTTAATGTCTTATTTATTAATGGAAGTGCTCTCCGGGGGAATGAAACGCTGATGCTGCCACAAACAAACACACCATTATTCAATTTTATGCCTCGATGCAATGGGCAAGATATCTCAGCTTGGACCAACAAGCCCAGGATACACAGCCTCAGGAGTGAAGGAAATGTGTACAAACAAAAGGGAGCGGTATATACAGGAGAGCAGACAGGGCAGACTGAGCTGTGGACCGCGCTGGGAGGCAGGGAGGGAGAGCAGAGGATTGTGGGTAAGTCATAACCCTGGGAGGCAGTGACAGTGACCCCTGGATACAACACAGCAGCAGCAGATTTGTCTAGCCAATGAGGAGTGAGCGAGTAAGGTCAGTCACAGAGGTGATGGATTCAGACTGTGGGAAGGGGAGATGTAATCGTAATGGTTGGTGGATATAAGTCTGATGGGTCGTCGTTATATGGCTTAGACTTGAGGTGTTTGGCTGGGAATTGTCATGGCCAGGTGATTTGAGGTATGCAAAAGTGATTCATGTCTTGCTGTCCCATGCTTTGCAAATCTGATGAAATGTTGGACAAAATATGCTTATGCTATAACTGTTTTCCTTCAGGTTCTCAATGAAGGAAAGACCAGCGACAGCAAGCTCAGGCAAACAATGTCACGCTAGTCACAGAGCTAGACCTAGACAAACTTGCAAACTAACAAGTTGGCAATAGGTTTCGTTCAAGTGACAATTCAGCATTCTAAAGAGTGGAGGGCAAATGAAGATGTGCTGGTAATTTCTAGTCTTAGTTTATTGCTGATTCCTGAGCCAATCCACAACACAAACAGCAAAGACTGCCACAATGTTCAATGTTTGTTTATTTGGTTGGGACAGTGCATGCACCTGAGAATGCATGTAAACACACCACTCCGGATTTTAGCCTTGGGCTGATTTCCAATCCATTGTCCCACATTCGCATTCACAAACACATTCTCATTCATCCTGATCTAGTGTACATGTTTTTAGTGGTAGGCGGCACAGTGGCAGAGTGGATAGCGCTCTTGTCTCATAGCAAGAAGGTCCCGGGTTCGATTCCCGGCCCGTGTGGCCTTTCTGTGTGGAGTTTGCATGTTTCTCCCCGTGTCTGGATGGGTTTCCTCCGGGTGCTCCGGTTTCCCCCATCAACCCAAAACATGCACATTAGGTTAAATCCTCCAGCAGGTGATTCTGACCATGAGCCTGGCTCCACATCTGGAGATTTCCCTACGGGGGACAATAAAATTCACCTTAACCTTAACCGGAGCACCTGGAGGAAACTTACGCAGACACGGGGAGAACATGCAAACTCCACACAGAAAGGCCCCCGTCCTGAGAGATCAAAGCCAGGACCTTCTAGCTGTGAAGCACGAGCGCTAACCGCTGTGCTACCGTCTCTGTCAGACTATTGTCTAATAATTTTCTCATTAAGGTGTCCAAAAGTGTGGTGAGAAGGTGACACTATTCAAAACTGTGTGCATGATGTTGGTAGAAAGCACTTTCATTCAGAAGAATAATATGTCAGATTTGTGAATCCAATCACCACCAAAAAATAATGATTATGGAAAACATTTGTCAATGATCTTTTTGAAAATTTCTCTCAAAACAGTTTCTCCCATAGAGTTGTATTGGCACCAGCTGCAACTTAAATATAATTCTATAACATGAACGCAAAAAATACATTCTTCGAGCATTGGCATGAAGTCATATTTCCTTCTGCAATACCGCACATTTAAACATTTCCACCCAACAAAAATTAAAATTAAAATGATCAAAACAGTCACGGTCAAAACAGAAGGAGATGACAAGACCACAGAGATCGTAATAAAACACTGCATAGATACCAACTCAACTAAATTAAACCTTTAGTCTTGTTATTTCAGTTCTTGGTTTATTTTAGATCTTCTTTAACCACTGAGATACAAAACTTCACACATCCACACAGAAAGGCTCCACAAAGTCCAGGAATCGAACCAAGGAACACCATGCTGGTACAAACCCACTGCGTATGATATTCCTCTACTTTTTAAATGACTGTTTTACTGACCCCTATGACTTTACTGCAGAGGGAATTAAGTTGGTGTCAAATAAAAGGGAGCCCCCTGGATTTATGGATTGACTTTAATTTATAGGGGACCTTTAGACCTTTGCCAGATATAATCTTCTATACAACTCTCAAGACGACCCAGAGTCAAGAATGCCAACGTTTTGAACCCATGTATAGGTTGCGTTCACGTTACAGAATCCTATTTCACTTGGAGCAGGTGCCAATACAACTGCACATGGTTTTGAATATTGTAACCACTTTCGGACACATTTATGAGGAAATAATTAGAGCTTAGTTCATATGCACTGACAGAGAAGGCACTGAACTTTGTGACTTCTTTCATGTGGATTGGCTCAGGAATTACGGAGAAACTTGTCTAAAAACTGCTGCAACAATGTGGCTAAAGTATGACACGTTACTGCCTTACATGATGTGACGTCAATGAAACCCATCTGTGTACAATTGTCAGACCACCAATTCGGTTTGTCTCCCTCCGACAGGAATGGCTACAGAGGTATGGATACCTTACCCACTCACGGCCGGGACTGTCCATGCTCCTGTCGGCGCAGTCCATGCACTCAGCTATAGCCTCAATGCAGCGAGTCTATGGCCTCGATGTCACCGGCGACCTGGATGACAGAACCAAGGAGTAAGTATTCACAAGTGCGGCCTGATCATGTGACAATACGGGAGCTGAGGTCTGAATGCGAAACCGTAGTCCGTAGTCGACAAGCGGGTCACAAATAGAGATGGTTGTATCGCTATTTATTATATTCACGGTCAAGACAGAGACACTAGTGATGGGATTTATGGCTCTTTACAGGGAGTCGAGGCACATTTCTTATTAAAATTAACTAAAAGGGCTAAAACTGGACTGAACCTAGTCTAAAACTGGGCTAAACTAGGCCTGAACCAGGGTTAAAACTGGACAAAACCAGGTCTACATCAGGAGTAGACCAGGGCCGAACCGGGACTAAAACTGAGCTAAACTAGTGATAAACTAGGACTAAACAGGGTTTAAAACAGATCTAAACCTGGGCTGAAACAGGACAAAACTGGACTAGGCCAGAGCTAAACCAGGGTTAAACCAGATGAAACCAAATGATGATTTTTATTCTTTAAAAAAAGACGCATTTGTGAATGAAATTTTGTGCCACAGTCAATGAAAAAAGGCCACATCTGTCTGGCAAATCATTTTTTCATCAATCCTCTCTGCCGTTGTGCCGATTCTTGAGTCCATCCAGGGTAAATCTACGTCAAACTGACTGAAAAAAAGATCCGATTCACCTTCAAAAGAGCCGATTCTGTGTGTAGTGTAAGGCTATTTTGTTGAGATGAGAATGTATTCCCTCACAATCTTGCTTGCCTATGTATTAATGTAGCACAAACGACAAAACAAACATTTACTTATTTTTTCTTACATCGTCAAGGATGGCTATGTTCAAGTACTAATGAAAAAAGGTACCAAAAACTGGTACAGACTAGGGCTGTGTACCTTTGAGAACCTGGCGAATTATGATACAAACCTCGATACACAGGTCACGATACGATACGTACCTCGATACAGAGCCTTCTCAATACAATTTGACACTGTTTGGTACGATTCAATAACAAAACATGGACCTGATGCTCAGTAGTTAATCGTGAACATATCCACTTACTGAACTGATCTTAGTGTATTATCTTTAATTCATTGAAGAATAAAGAACATTTTGGTTAAATGCTTGCAACATGAAGTGTTCAGAATAATTGGTCGGACACAGAGCAACTGATCTCAAGGTTCACGATCCAAAATCATTTTTCCATGATTTTTTTCCCAGTCTCGCTGCAGTCTAACACCTGGGGCGCAGAACGATACTCAGAGCCACGATATCGATACTGTGTCTGTATCTAGGTATTGATATTTTGAGCACACCCCAAAATATTTTCCTTTAGAAAGCAAGTTTGGATGCCTGGCGGGTCATGAGACAGCACTAAAGAAAGTTACTTGGTTGTTTCAGCTCAAATAAATGATGGAATACATGACCATTATTGTTCTGTTTTATGGTTCTAGATGAATTATTTAGTACAGGTAACGGAAAAAGTATTGTTTAGGCACCGGCATTGTAAACTAGTATGGTCTCGAAAAAACAGTACCCAGCCCTGCGTATTGTGAATCACTAAATAGAGCACAAGACAAGTTTTAATTATTTCCACCGTGTGAAAGCGTATTCAGGCACTCAGTAGTTCTGCTGTAGAAGGACTCCCAGGCTCCAGGCGGGCGGCGGCGTATTGTGTGCTTGCAGCATATCCCCCCAGAGGATGCATTAGTAAAGTTGCTGATTGTTTCCATGCTGCAGCTGGATGCAGAAGCCGAGGTGCGGCGTCCCAGACAAAGGTACAACGCGGTCGCGGAGGCGCAGGTACGCTCTGACGGGACAGAAGTGGCAGCGTACACACATCACATACAGGTGAGAGATGATGAAAGAGAAATGTTCGCCGTTCTTCTGTTTGTCCCTTCAGGCCTTCGGATATCACATGTTGTCATAGAGACACAGCAATATAGGCGCCATCACACTTTGAGCGCCAACACAAGCAAGTCTCGGAGTATAAATAATTAACTGCCTCCTATTTGCTCTTTATTTTCGCATTACTACGAGACAAAGCATTACTCAAGGAAGACATCTTTTCCTCTCTCTCTCATATGTAAAATTGTTTGAAAATCCTTCAGCGCAAATTGGCCGTAATCTCAACAGAAAGAAAAAATCCCTCGCTCATCTTATCACGGCTGATTAAGCTGGTTTTTAATGGGTTCTGAGGAGGGCTGATAAACGGGCTCTGGCAAAACCGCACAACTGACAGGTTACAGCAGTAATGGACGATAACACTGTCAATTTATTCAAATCCTTTTCCTCCAGAATTTGAATTGATGAGCCACCTCTCTTAATGGAATGTCAATCAGTGCAGAGCCGTGCTGCTGACTGCACTGTATTCACGGACGAGAGAGAGGGAAGATTTCACTTTTCTCTGCGCCTGCCAGTGCCTGATAACGACTGCTGTGTTAAAAGTTCAACAAAAGCTGTCAGGCCTGAAATAGTCGTGTCAAGTACAACTATTTCACAGTCTCCTCGTTTTGTTTTTGTTAATTACTTTTCCCGTTTCAACCAAATCCACGGAGTTTGAAAAGAACAAACTATATTCACCACTTCACAGATAAGGCTTGAATCATGTGTAAACAGTTTTAAAGCAGTGGCCTCATGATATTTTACCTTGGAAACACCGCCAGGCCTAGATCAAGCCTTGCAACAAGAAGGTCCCGAAAAGACAGTGAGGCAAAGTCAGCCTAGGTCAAGTCACTTTGTCAGTCCCATAACCTCAGTCCAAGAGAAAGATGTCCATATCTGTAAGCCAGTGGTTCCCAACCTTTTTTGTGTTGCGTATCCCTTGGGCCTTTCATTTTTACTCAAAGTACCCCCTGCTTCGATGGTTTTGCTGATTAGTGAGAAAATGAATGACTAAAACTCGAATGTAGCAGTTCAAATACGCTACATACTCTCAAGTTCTCTCTCTATACAAAAAAAATTGCCTTTCTTTGAACATAATAAAAATCAACAACAAAAAAACAAACAGAGCCACAGCCAGCATAATGGTATGTGTAGAACAGGGGTGTAGGCAACCACCATCTCAAGAGCCACACACACCGCTCCAGAGCTTCCCTATTCTGTTTTATCCCCCTAGTTTTCATTCCTCTCCTTCTTTCATTAGCTTGCTACCTTTAATCGATTAGTATGCTCGTTGTTTACGTTACAAAAAGAGATAAAATGGTAATAAACAGGAGAAAATAGAAAAAGGTGACGAACATTTCTACTGCCCTGTTTTTGGTTTAAATTGGGACCAAGTGGCTCACCGACGTTAAGGGTTGTGCACCACGATGTATTT
>OMNZ01064307.1:21672-33995 GCA_900303255.1 Lesueurigobius sanzi | reverse complement strand
TCCTCCTTAAAATACCATGCACTAGAGAAACAGGCAGACAGGACAGATATGACAAAATTGTCTAGATGACCGGATAAGAGCAGCCCCAAAAGCGGCGTAATTTGTTTGGAGAAAAGGACATTCCTCTTCCTACAGACTGGTGTGCGAAGCGGTAGAGTATATGGTCTCGTCAAAAGCACTTGCGCTGTCTACTTTTTAATGGGCTTTCACAGCGGTGTAATTCTAAAAGTTGCATGTCGACACACGCACTAATGGTACCTCTGACTGGTCTGGCCGAGCGTCCCCCGGGTGCATTTGGGGCTGTTTGCGGTACAGGTAATGGGAAAGGGCGAGGGGTAACCTTTTAGCTGCTGGTGGAGGGTCAGTGGCTGGCACTGGCAGGTGTGTGGGTATTGTTTTCTAAAGGGCAGCAATCTCCCGGGGCCGACTCCGGTTCAAGAGCGCGGATGTACAATGGACCTTAGTGGCCTCCGAAGTCGCGGTGACACTGAGAGGCTAGGTGGAGACGGTTTTCCTCTTTGTGCGATGTGAGTTGGGAGCTTTGGATGACTGTTCTATAGCGTCGAGGTGCTTTTAAATGCACTGTACTCCGGGTTTTTGGAGCATGTTGCCTGGAGCAGAAAGGTGCGAGCGAGTGAGTGAGCGTGCCCTGTGAGAGGAGCCCATGCCCCAGCGCTGGTCTAATCTCTCAGCATCGCATTCATAGTAACACACAGAACAGGAACCGCTGCGTTTCACATGACAGGACGTCGTTCATATAGAGGCCTTCGGTGTGTAATAGAGATGAGAGCAGGATTTCTTTAGGACCGTCGTTGCAGTGGCCTCCGCAGTGGCACATGTATCACTGGCGATACTTGAGCTTCTTCAGGTGGTACTAAGGGTTATCAGCAATTTCAGACCTGGGTTCAAATACACACCAATATCAAAGGAATAAAATAAAATTAAACAAAATGTGCCTTTAATGCTTTATCTATCAACCTATCAATCCATTTATTTTTGTATCGCAAAATCACAACAAGAGGGTGTTTACAGACATGTTTTGACGTGGCTTAGACGTAATTTAGTTAAATTTAGGTAAATTTTAGATCTTATTTAGTCCTAGTTTGATCGTGATAGAGACTCAGTGGTTTAAGAGAAAAAAACAAAGAACCAAGGCACTTCTCCCACATATTCTTTTTTTTTTCTTAAATGCCTTTATTGTACTGGGCTAATAATACATATTAAAATCTTTTAAAACACGTTGCTGGTTTCTTCCATGCGCATTCGCTCCAACAAGACTTTTTCAAGAAGTGAGAGACTAGAGACTTGGTGGCACTTGCAATACAATACATACAGAATATTCATGTCATTGTTGTTTTTATTCCTGCATTTATTTTTTTATTGCAAATTATGGTTTTTCGTTACTCTTACTTCCTTGCTTTTCACAAAAAATATTATCATTTTAATCAATACTACTGGTGGGGTTATATAGAGAAATATTGTGTCTTGTTTTTTCAGACGACTAGATGTTGGTCTCAATTACTGTATATTTGATTTGGATTCACTTCCTGTTTTTACTTGGTCATTTTTGTATGTCATTGGTTTCATTGTCTTACACGTTATACCTGTGTTTCTCCCTGTAGGTAACGACCTGTTCTTGGTGGCGGTTCATGAGCTGGGACACGCCCTCGGCCTGGAGCACTCCAACGACCCCACCGCCATCATGGCCCCCTTCTACCAGTACATGGACACGGAGAACTTCAAACTACCTCACGACGACCTGCAGGGCATACAGAAGATATACGGTAAAGTACTTTGCAGCCTTATTATGCTAAACCATTTTATTATCAGGGTTTATACAGGTGGCAGCAAGTCAAACTTAATGCTTTTTAATGCCCAAATATTACATTTTTAATGCCATAAATCGGTGCGTATTCAATATTAATTTCCATATTCAATGGGAAATTTGATAGAACGCTCACGCTACTATGAGACCCGTGAGCAGCTCATCCAGATTGTGCTTTATATTTCAGATTGTGCTTTTTTTAATTCAGATAGGGCTTATTTTAATTCAGATAGGGCTTATTTTATTTTTATTGATGAAGTCTACTTTTTGTCCTTTTTGTCTCTTTTCTGGATTTTTAACATTGTTTCTGAGCTGCTCTAAATGAATTTCCCCTAGTGGGATAAATAAAGTTATCTGAATCTGAACTTCTCAACAGAAATAGTGCATCATTTCTGCCAAAACTTCTAGTCTAGAACCTAATTTTTGCATTTTTGACAAACTTCTGCAGTAAAAGTAGTTGAACAATGTCATTATTTTCCAAGAACCTTTGATTTAATGCCAGTTTGAATTCTATTTAATGCTTTTTAATGACATTTAAGGCCTTATTCATCACAAAATTCATTGAATGACTTTATATGCTTTTTAACCCTGATTATAAAGCCCTTCTGATTAAAAAGTCATTCACACTAGCGTTGCCTGGATGACTGAGGCTCCTCTGCAGACACTGACATAACCATGTGTCCCCCAGGTCCCCCGGACAGAGCGCCACAGCCCACGCGGCCGCCCCCCACCGTCCCGCCCCCTCGCTTCCAGCCGCCGTCCGACCCCCGGAAACACGACCGGCACTCGTCCCGACCGCACAGACCCCCACAGGGCGCCAAACCCTCCAACCCCAACTCCAAGCCCAACATCTGCGACGGGGGCTTCAACACACTGGCCATTCTGCGCCAGGAGCTCTTTGTATTCAAGGTAAAGAAGCGTTTAAGTACTTTTACACGAGTCATAATCACCACAATAACGCTAAAGGTCAATTATTTAAGATATCGATGTTTAATACATGAATAGATTAGCTGGCTATCTTGGGGCAATGAATAAGTAATGAAAAATATTAATATGAAATGCTTCTTGCTCAAATTATTCATTCATTTGCTCAATCCTATATAACATTAGCACCAATACTGTGTAGGACTTTCTTACTATTTTGGTTGCATGAAATGTTTTACACTTGCATCTTAGAGGTATTGGAGTGTGCTGGCGTTGGCTACAACATTAATATTGCATTGGTCCATCTGTTTACGGCTGGAAATGATGTAACTTGTCCGTGGTAATATATTCCACCATCGGTTTCTTAGTTAGTTTTCACAAGAGCTTAATTTAAAACTAAGATTAGCGACCAGAGCAACTGTAAATAATGTGCATAAAGGATGGTTCCAGAACTAAAAATCACATATATATTCAATTTACAACGGGTTTATTTGTGTGCAGGCCAAAGCAAGACATTGCAGGTGAATTGGGGGGAAATCTAAATTGAGTGATATCAATTTGAAACTTTTGCTGTATATTACCAACATAAATACGAAAAACAAATGTATTACAAGTTCAAATTTAAGGTTTTATTTTGTTGATATATTAGTGACACATATTTGTTCACAGGGGATTCAGGGTATTATGTTTAGGTTTTGAATAAACTAGTTATTAGTGAATAAAAAATTCAAATTCTGCCTTGTTTTAAGGGGGAAAAAAACTCAAAAAAACAGGCTACGATTAAATATTACCAAAATACCTGAGCAAACCTTTGAAATATTGGTAAGTCAGAGACTGTAAGGTTTGGAGTCAGTAGGAGCTACTGAAGTGGAGATGTTGTCGCCTCAGTGTGAGACAAGTGCATTTTGAGAATTGAAATTGAAGTTATTGAAGGTACAATTTCCCAAACAGTTCAATAATTACGCTCCTTATAGTAAAGATCAGGTCATTTATTTGTTTCCACGTGAAACTTTATATTTTAGAGAGCAAATTGGACCAAAACCTGAACATTGAAAAAATGTAGTTTTGCCTACAGTGTCTCCTTAAGAAAACAGAAATCACCCTTAACTAACTTACCTTCATCATCAGAGAACTTGAAAGTAGAAAAGGGATTCAAGGTTGAAATTTCAATGCTTTAAATGTCGTTTTATCCCTTTCTTCTTTAAACAATCTATTTCTCTACTCTTGTTCGTTTGCGTAGGACCAGTGGTTCTGGAGGGTACGGGACAACTCTGTGGTGCCTGGATATCCCATGCAGATAAACTACTTCTGGAAAGGCCTGCCTCCGAAAATCGATGCGGTTTATGAAAACAGCGAAGGGAAATTTGTCTTCTTCAAAGGTACAGTTTGAGAAACAGACACTGTTTACTTATTTATAAGATCCCTTTCAGTGTTTGTAAACAATATTACTATGTTCACAAAGAACAGTGCTAACTAAGCAGATAATTAGAGGAGAAAAAAGAGCACCAGTCATCAAATATGGATAAAATGAATTAACTGCATGTAAACAATGCCTTTGCTGATCGTAATTTTAATTAATTTGAATTTGCATATTCAGCGTAACATGGACTACATATGTGTTTCTGAACCAAGTGGAAGTTGTTTAGATTAGGTCTATCGTTCTGCGAGTTTTGGCCCACTTTTCGTAAAAATAAAACATAAAGACGGTGAACTGAGCAGGCAATCTATAATTGATAGGTGAAAGTGCATTGTTGTAGAGCTGTTAGCAGCTTTGTGATGCTTTTTGGAGCACCTTTAACCAAATTACAGTAGTTATCCCTAAACTCCTCACATTCACCTATTACTACCTATTTCTAAAACTATTTAACTATAGGACAAAACAATACAAGGATATACATGTTAAAGGTGCATTATGCAACTTGTTCAGTGAAAAAACAAACAAACCCTGATATTAGTGCAGTTTCTGAACTTTTAGTGACCCAGTGGCTGTATGGTTGCAGCATGGCACTTTTACTTTCCACAAAAAGGTCCGCACAGGAAGGGCCAAGACGCCCGAAACGTCACTTTGGTGTAAACACTAATTCAATATTTGTGGGAGCCAAGCAAGCTGTGCAGACCTTTTCTCTTGTTTTTTGTACTCTCCGGTCCGGCACGCTACTTAGAATCTTGGGATGTGCGTGTCTTCCTTCTTTACCTTTACTTTCCACCACAGCGACCTCTATGACGCTCAAGGATCAATGTTTTTTTGGGTTCGTACCAGAAACCTACTTGAAACCGTAAAAACAATTGATCCTGGAGCGTCATAGAGGCCGCTGTGGTGGAAAGTGAAGGTGCCATGCTGCAGCCGTACAGCCACTGGGTCAAAAGTCAAAGTTGTTCCACATAAAAACGACACATAGTTAGTACACCTTTAAGAAAATCAGTCAGGAATATGAAAAAATAACCTTTGAGGGCCCTCTAGTGGATGTGGAGCCCTCGCCTTTGCCTTGCCCACGGACATATTTGATGATAGTTTATTTAATTTGCCCCTAAACCTATTTATTACAGAATTTCTAAGCCATCCTCAGATTGCAAATGTAATGAGTATCAAAAACCAGATGTACAAACACAGTTAAAAAGTCTAGGCTCCCCAGTCCCCAGTCCATCTCACGGTCAGTATGGGGAGCCTTGGCCTGGAAAAAACATTGCAGAATCCAGGCCTGTGGAGTGTTTATAGCTAGAATCAGCCCTGTTTCCCCCTATAGCTTAAAGTATAGCATTGGCCAAGGTCCAGCCCTGCCCCTCTCCGTCCATCAGGCAGATTAACACGACATCTGTCACCCAGTGGGATCAGAGTGTCTTCATTTATTTATTCACCAGCGCTGGACTTTTACTCTGTCTCTGTACGCGGCTGATGAGTGCTGTGGCCACTTACTGCAGTTCTCTTCTTTGAGCCGCAGGCATTTTAATCAAACTGAATTATTTCCCAACAAAAGCTACAATAAAATAATTGGTCCCACTGGTGATAGTTTGAAAATACTGTCTAAACGCAGGTTGCTAAAGATGAAACGGCATCAATTTTCATCCGCATCTACATATAAAGCGGAGTGTTCTCAAATGGTAAAAGGGACGAATGCTGATCCAAACCTCAGTTATCTCAAGGAGTGTCTTGCAAATCCTGATGTTGTTATCTTCTTTTTTTTTTTTTAAGAATCTCGTTTATTGTTAGTTTATCCAGAATATAGTCTTGGTTTAAGTGCTGCTTTTGGATTGGCAAGGATCTACTCTAAACACGCAAAAATTGTCTAGCCCCTGGAGAACTCATGTAAATATCATAATACTGTATCATAATATAAAGTTTCTGTTGTCTTGTAAAGAATTGGGTCATTTACGATTTAATCTAATAAAATTGCACTGGCAAAACCCAAATACTTTAACACAATTACTCAAATTAAACGTATTTGGCGTTAATTTGAGTCATTTTGGACTTGCCAAATAAAAAAATCTGCCAGTGGACAGAATATTTTTGCTCTTAAAAGGCGAAAAAACATGTTGTTTCACGTAAATGGAGGTTTATTTATTTATTTATTTCTTAAACGTTAAATTGATAGATATGGTCCAAAAAACATTCCTAATTTTCCAAACAGATTCCTTAAAGCCTATTGCTTCATAGAGATGAGTTTCTAAGCATATTTCACAACTTGCAGGGTCACTTTTTTGGCTCACTGTCACAGAAATGCAAGAAAAGTAGCCTGTAAACTCATAAAATTGATACAAATGTTTAATATTTAGATATACAGTGTTAGTTCCATGAATGTCTGAGTTTACAATATACTAAAGGATGAAGAAACAGTTTTAATTCTACTACTAGGAAGGAAGTGTGATCCGATGTTGATTCTTAATATAAGTGCAGAAGACTTGACTGCTCAACTGCTCAAAGATGTAACCCTGGAATTTATGTGAAAGATGTAATATTCATAAACTCCATTCTAGGTCAAACTTAGGCTAATATCTGTGACATTCTTAAACCTTGGCGCGTGTCTATTTTAGGAAACCGTTTCTGGGTCTTTAAGGACACGACTCTGCAGCCTTCATATCCTCAAGACATCTCACTGTTCGGGAGTGGCATGCCCGCCCAGAACATCGAGACAGCTGTCTGGTGGGAGGACGTGGCCAAAACCTACTTCTTCAAAGGAGACAGGTGAGATGGATGGGGTCTGACACGGGGACACGGCTGAAATAAAGTGGTGCAGGCGCAGGATTTTAATACGGTGTCAAGTCAAAGGAGAGGTGTTTCACAGTTTGGTCACTTATGATTAAGGTTTATGAAGGCACAAAAGAGGGTATTCCCCTTTAATTGGCTTATGCTCAGTCCCATGTTGTTACATAAGGTTTAGATGAGTGTCAGGCGACTATTTGTAACCAGTAAATTACTTACAAAGCGTGCTGTGACAATGAGATGAAATACTTTCCCATTGTTTTCTTCAGTAAGATGTTGTGAATGTTTATGTCTTCAAAGTTATATTAATCAAACAACAGTATGCATAACTAAATGTACATTCTAACTGCAAACTTGTTTTGTGCCTATGATCTGTGCATATGTCAACTGAAAGAATTTTATCTGCACTCTTCACTTTTAATGTAATTAGTCAATGATTATATTTGTTTTATTGATTGATTTTATCTGCTTTCTTGTAATTTTATGAAAGTGTGAAGCACTTTGAATTGCCTTGTGTATGAATTGTGCTCTACAAATAAATTTGCCTTGCCTTGCCTTGATCTGACCCTAAGATAGTCAGAGAAATGAATACAGAATATCTTTAAATGTATGTGTTGATAATATATAATACAGATATGATACATAAGTTCTGTACACTGTGATTTTTCTCAGATGTCATAAAGAGTTTCAGATCTGTGCCTCATCCGTTTTGGCAGGAGGCACATCCTGGCTGTTCTCGAAGCTGTCACATGTTAATTCAAAAACACTCACAGCATCGTCAGCAGCTGACAACTGCTACTTTCTGGACTCAAACCAAAACAACCCAAATGTTACAGCAACCTTTAGTCGCCTATTATGATGAAGCTATTGATTGAAAAGCAGGATGACGTTGACGGTACGACTAATTTGGTCCCTGTGTGCATCCCGTGTTGTATAGTTTGAGTTTGTTCTTGGTCCCAGTGTGACTCACATGTTTGTCCAGCTGTCATTATAAATCATATCCTCAGAGGTCATGAGACCCGCCGGAGCTGACAAAATGCTTTGTCATGATACTGTCATCTCTCAACCTGCTGCTGCAAATCATCCCCAACAGGACGCTCTGTCAAAAAACATATAAGTGTGTCTAAGTGACTGCCGAGAATCCAGCAACCAGCCGACAACGCCGTGATAATCCATGGAGCATAATAGATTTCATAAGGGTCATGTGGAATACCACATTACACAGTCACACTCACTTTTCTAAGAATCAACCACAACTTAGCAGAGCATCTTCATCTGTTAAATAAAACAGGAGTCACGGGGCCAGTCAAACAGCTGGGCACCAACGAGGTGCCAATAGTGATTGATATAATAAGAGCTTGATTACATCCGGATGTTCACCCTGACAGTCGTCTAGTCCCTCACTGTGTATTGTCTTCATTAATAACAATCCTGGCGGCACACGTGCGTAAGCGCTGACTCACCACACCGTCACCAGCTAAATATATGTGCCCAATACGGGGTCTGCACACCTTTGTCACATGGTGTCACTTCATACTTGTGATTCTGCATCTTGAACAAAACTATAAAACTAACTATATCAGATAGATACATCCTAATATCATTTTCATAACAAAATACTGAACCAGAAGCAAAACTGAAAATTGAAAGTCATGTTTAAGAGGTGCACAGTTATGGAATCCAATGAGTTTTCACATACAGTAGTAGATTGCAGTAACATCTACAGGTGAACTTTGTGAACTGGGCCTGGAAGAATCACCTTTTCTCATGTGATTTTCTCAGGGAGTTCCTGAGGCTGTCTAAGCTGCCTAAAAACTATTATAACATTGCTATTATTGTGAGGCTTTGTTCAGTAGGCCTATTTCCAGTTCTAAATATGATTTTGTGATCTAGATACTGGAGGTACAACGAGGACATGAGAACAATGGACCCTGGTTATCCCAAACCCATCACCATCTGGAAGGGCATCCCAGACTCTCCACAGGGGGCTTTTGTGGACAAGGCCAACGGTAAGCAGCATTTACACCCTGTAAATGATGGTACAGGTTTAACAATGATTGGGACTCATCCAGCTTATTGTGCTGTCTATACCGGATAATTAAGAAGTATGTCCCAATTCTTTCAGCTCCAGTGCTGCAAATTTCACAGCTTAAATTGCCATTGCAAATGAATGATAATGACTGCCCTGTCTATAAATGTCAGTCTTGTGATTAACTGGTGATTAGTGGGTGTTCCTGTGCTCATGCAATCAAGCTATTAAAAGCTGTATGCATTTGCATTCTCTTTACAAAGTGGTTTACAGTTTATACCCTACTACTTGATATGCAAAACACGACCTAAAAACAACTCAAAAGGGATTCAATATGACATGCAGAAAGAACCATTCATTTTCTCATCAAAGTAGCTCAGAAACGTCTCTCTCTTCATCAGTCTTTCTCCTGTTTACTGAATGACGATTACATTGCAAGAGAATATGAATAATAAGTACTGTCTGATAATGTGTATGGTGTTTACCTGATAAATAGTCCAAATAAATTTAAAAACACACACATTTTCCCCTTCATATTTCATGAACATACCTAAGAGAGACCTTTTAAATAAACCGCAGTTCAAACAAAAAGTTCATGCTTTTCAGCTAAGTATTATTTAACATTGTAAACTCCAAACCAGGTGCTGCTACTGCCACAGGAGACTGTAGACCTGACAATAATAAAAAGTAGAGATGGGCGTATCGATGCGATACCATATTGTTAGTCCGATACTGGAGCCAGTATCCAAACTATCGATTTGTTTAAATATACTTTAATTCAGGGGAGCCCAAAGTGGGTCCCGCAGGCCAAATTCGCCCTCCAAGGTGTCTGATTTGCCCCACGAGATGGTGGTTAGATTTGTAAGAAGTATCTCCTTTGATTAATTTGTGCACTGAATAGACTGTCAATAGTCTCTATCATAGAGTGTACTGTATATTATTGATGGAGATATAATTGGCTAGCTCTGGTTGAAGCCATGCTAGCATACGGGGCTGTTTCCGGAAGCCGGAAGTGCCCATTGACTTCCATGTAAACTTTTTGGCCCCTCATTATTGGAAATGGTGTTATATGGCCCTCAAGCGCTAGTCTTACTACGCACTACACCATCCTGTTTCAACATTAAAAGAGAAGGTCACTCGCACATACCTTAATATGGGTTTGTTTCCAAAAAAACAACATGTCGGCGGTTGAAATGCATGAATTGGCTTCATTAGCCCGCGCTGAACGCAATGGGGAAATCAATCAAGTGGGCTACGTCCATCTCTATTTACGGTCTATGGACTCCATGGACAACAAAACAGCATGTCTTACACAAAAACACAGTAATTGAAGGATATTTGACCATAGGTGTATTTGCAGTTGGTCTTTCTTCATGCAAAACAGTGCCACATTTGGCCCTTTGTCCACTCATTTTGGCCCTCCATCGCCTATTTGGCCCTCCATCACAAAAAATGTATGCACCCCTGCTTTAATTTATTTGAAATTATGATCAAAACAAATGTATTGAATTGAGACATTTAGTTTTTTTGTTGATCTGCTTGTTTTTAAATGTTAGATTAGTGTTTGTACATAAAAATGCTTTTACTTACCCCTCATCAATCAGTTTAAGCAGGTAAGTGAGCAACATGAGAGTTTTTTGGTCATTCCTAGGGTCAATGCATTTTGATGTAAAACATGTTGGTATCAATATCGGATCGGTATCTAAAATCTAGCCCAAGTATTACAAAAATGACTGGTGTCTCCCATCCAGCCATGACCAAAATTGACTCTGCGGTTTTTACTGTCCCGTGAATTAATACAATTCTCAAATCTAACTGTTTTCCTCCAGGATTCACCTACTTTTACAAGGGCAAGGAGTACTGGAAGTTCAACAACCTGCTTCTACGAGTGGAGCCTGGATACCCTCGCTCCATACTGAGGGACTTCATGGGCTGCGACGGCCTCCCGGCAGACCCCGACTGGGACTGGAACCCCCCGGTGGCCGAAGAGCGCCACTACGACAACGGCGACGCGGACGTGGTGATTAAACTGGACAGCACGGGGGGCACGGAGAAGGCTGTGGCCATAGCTATCCCCTGCGTCCTGGCGCTGTGCATGATGGTCCTCCTCTACACTGTCTTTCAGTTCAGGAGGAAGAGCACGCAGCGCCACATACTGTACTGCAAGCGCTCGATGCAGGAGTGGGTCTGAAGGACTAAAAAACGCGGAGGCGGTGGGAAAATTGCTGATAAAAAGACACGTCATTGCTCTACGCCTTGGTAATGACAGTAGTCCGTAAGAGTTGCAAAGTGGACAGTATTAGCCCAAACTCATATTATGTAAGGAGCAGCAGAACTCAAGTGAAGACAGCGATGGAGCCGTGTCTCCTGTGTCCAACTTATAAATATGTATCTGCTTTGACTTGTCTCTATATCTCGAAAATGGGAAGAGATATGTTGTAAGTGGGACTTTTTTCTCTGTCCTCGTCTCTGCACGCCGCTCAACAAGTCACTGGCACCAATGCAAGTGGACAACTTAGACATAGGGAACTACATTCATTTTCTTTTGTTCCATCACCCTGTGCTTGATTTGGGTCCATGTACAAGATTATTCATCGTATGGAAATCGAAAACACAAACCAAATGGACTATTCTTCCAAAGAGGATTAAAGCTCAACGTTTTTTTTTTTTCCCTGTGAATTTTCTTGAATGTTGGCTTTGAAGGTGGTGGCGTCAAGGTTCCCTTTGCCATTGCTATTCATATCTTCCCATCTGCTGTGTAATTAGCGAGAAAGGAAACAGTTTTTAGCACAGACATTGAACTGATGACTGTTGAGGCAGAGTATCTCCGAACAGGGGCCAAAAACCTCTTTGCAATATTTGAGATCGCCTTAATCACAGGCCGCTTCCTGAGGGCTCTGTGGGAGTTGTACTACCAAGATTCACATCTCACTCAGACTGTGCTGTTCACTTTTACAACATATATAGTACATCCATACAGGCCATCTGTGTAATAGATAACACTTTATGTTTTCAATTTTTCTAATATGTCTGGAATCTGCAGTGTACAGTACATTTTAGATGAACAGAGTTTCAACAATTCTCAAACAGAAGCCACCAAGTGGTTGGGTCCTACATTGCCTTTTGCTGCTAATACACATAATTATTTAACATTAATTTGAACAACTTCTTCATACAGGTCTATTTATTGTTAATTTGATTTGGCCAAAGATTTATATTCATTATTTGAAGGTGCAGAACAAAATATAGTGGAAATAATAGCACACCGATTTAGCTGAGTATTGGATTCGATAGACATTGCTGTCCTAAGTAAAAAGGCTGCTATTCTGGCAGGTTGCTGGACATAA
>OMNZ01064307.1:9367-17125 GCA_900303255.1 Lesueurigobius sanzi | reverse complement strand
AAACCTTCCATACTAACTGTCTTTAAATATCATTAATTTAAGACGCTCATTCATACAGTTGGGAATCACTTGAAATACTTGACATTTTACGAGTGCGGTCAGCGAGTCTCGGCTCTGGCTGGTCCTGGTTATTTTTGGTCATTCCTTCTTCTGCCTCGACACACGCTGCTAAGCATTAGGGCTAATTTGGAGTGTCATTAAAAGGAGAGTGCGGGCGGCTGATTAGACAGCGGTCGATGAAGTCGGGAGTGCGAGTGTGAGAAAAGAGCATTTTAGTCGAGATCCTTAGGTGTAACAGATTGGAGCGATACAAGCCTATGTATGTACTATAAATGCTGTGTATATGAAGTACATGTACATATGGAGTGAGTACAGTTTGGTTGGGTTGTTTTTCATTTTAAAGACATTGAGATTTGCTGTGTGTTGTAAATAAACCAAGTGCATAAGGACAATTTGCGGCATCCTATTTCTTTGATTCGTATAAGAGCAAGTACTGCACTAACAACAACAAACAATAGACATGGGGGCTTTCAATTGTTAAAGTTTGTTAAATTCACAACATTGTGTTACCAAATTCTATTTCATTTGGAGAACAGGTGCCAAAACAACTCTATGGGAGGTTTTTGAAGAAAATTTTCAAAAAGAAAATTGACAATTGTTTACTTAATCACTATTTGATAGTGATTGGATTCACAAACCTGCCATATTATTCTCAAGACTGAAAGTCCTTTATACTGTCTTTTGAATATTGTCACCACTTTTGGACACCTTTATGAGAAAATAATTAGACTGTAGTTCATATGTGCTGAAAAAGACATTGTATTTTGTGACAGTTTTTGATTTATGTGGATTTTCCCAGGAATTACAGCGAAAGTAGCAAGAAACAAAGACTAGAAATCTGCATTTTGACACTTCCCATAATTACCGGTATCTGATTGCCCAGAGGAAAGGATTTCAAAAAGAGATCTCAATAAGAACTCATTCTTATCCTTTCTCCTAGACGACTTTGAGCTTTGTTTAAGATAAATCTGAGCCTACTCTTGTTGCTCCTGTTGCTTCATTTTGTCTCCTGAGCAAAAGACTGTACAAAATCTCAGATTAGACTTAAAAGAGATGTTCATTTTTCCTTACCTAAATCTCAAATTGTGTCCAATGTTTAACATCTTCTATTTGTCTCGATCAAAGACACCAGAGAGATTTCAGATTAAACAAAAATCAATAATAATAATTTTAAGGTCGTCTGTTCTGTTGTCATGTTTTTCTTACTATAGTTTTAAATTTCATGCAGCGAAAACATTGAATACACTAAAAAGAAGTCAAGACCAAATGTGCTTTATTTGGCTTGCTGCTGCCTATAGAAACCCTGTCAAATATGTTGTGGTACTTTCAAAAGTATTCAGTAAACTACATTTTTGAATTTACAAGCTTCATATTTTTTGGCTTAAATATATTATTGATATTATTGAGGCATTAAAACAGATAAAACAAATGTGTCTCATGTAGATCTCATACTCTGGTCTCATCTTTTGCTCCTAGTGAATTTTAGAAGAAAAAAATCAGATAAAACTGAAATGAGACTAAAATGAGAATCGCATTTTTGTCTCCATGAGCTTAAGAATAGACACATTTCGGCAATAATTGTAATAATTTCCCTCTGGGTGTGCACTACCTTTTATTCACATTGAAATATTACAACAACGACCAACAGCTATCGAAACAATTTATTTTGAAATGCTTGACGTACATGAACTCACGTCACTTGTGCTGCATAATAGTACAAAGTTATTCAGTGACAGTGTTAAAAAGTTAGTGATTCATGGATAACAAAAGCTTCATGCGCGTTAACAAAGTGTACTACATTTGTTAAATTATGAGTGAAAATAACACCAAATGGCTGATCCAATCCAAGTTGATGTAACTTTACTACACAGTGGGCAGCTGGTCTCCCTCTAAACAAGAGGCAGAGGAGACGGAAGGACACATCTTCTCATTGGTGATCTCCCTGTATCCTGGAGCACTGGTTAGCCCACTCCCTTTTTACATACAAACAAACAAACAAACAAACAAGACAGTATTTGAAGGATTTTCAGAATTAGCAAACCAAACAAACAAATAAATATGTTGATAAAAGATGTTACCTTGAAAGAGGTTGTGAAAGAGGCAGAACTCGTTTGTGATGTTGGCGCTCATGGGAGATGTTACAGAATAGGCCTGTAGTGATAACATGATGAAACTTAGCTTGATAAATATAGATTATTTTATTTATTGCTAAAAATGGTTACCCAAATTTTGCAGAAATTGGGAGATTCTGGGGGATAGAAGTCAAAATACATCAGAGTAGTTCCGTTTAAGTCTGGGGACGTGTGCATAACCTCCAAATGGGTGTGGCTTGTCGTAAGTACCTAGAAAATAAAGGAAATTAAAAGTTTAGTAGCATTTTTATACCATCAAAATTCAGATTCATTTGTTGAGAAACCTAACATAGACAACACAGGTAGGTTTAAACCAGGTAAGCTTAACCCAAAACATGCACACTAGGCTAAATACTCAAGCTAGGTAGTCCAAGCTAGGTAGTCCTGACGCAATTCTGGAGATAGGTCCCTTCTTCCATGCAGCTCCTGACAAGTTTCCCCAGCAGCATTGAAGGAGGGGTGCCCTACAGCAGTGGCTCCCAACCTTGTACCCCTTGGGCCTTTCATTTTTTCTACGAGTACCTCCTGCCTCAATGGATTTGTTGATTAGCTAGAAAGTGAATGACTAAAACTCCTAATTATCAGTAAAAAAAAATACAACTAAATAGACTCTCACTCTTTACAGTTACATGTTTTTTAAGCTTTTCTTTGACTATAATAATCGAAAATACAATTTGTTTTATCTTATTTTTTATCTGAAATTACCCCTGCTAACCTCTCGCGTACCCCTGGTTGGGAAACACTGCCCTACAGGAACAGTTTAACCTTATGCTATACTTATCTAATCTAATATCTAATGTAGAAGACTAGTTTTGATTCAGCTTTGAAAAGATTAAAAAGCTATATACAATACTATATATACCAGTAGCCAATAAACTCTTTCTCTCTCCCTCTTTGTCAATGGAAACTACCTTATACATGCACTTCTCCTGCTCATCACAACACCTTTTGGAGCTCCAAGTGTGAATCTGCCGCACCAGAGCGTGGTTTGGCATGACACAGGGCAAATTGAAAAGCCTGAAAAGCAAGTATTGCAATATTGTAACATCGCTGTGGACATCAACAGTGTGTATTATATAAAGACATGATAAATATCATACCATAATGCTCTACATGTGGAATCCCCGGGTGAAATCTCAGCCAGCAGAAAAGGCAGGAGCAGCACGGAGGAGGTGAGAACAAGCGCTTTCTGCATCTTCGGAGCCAGAATAATCAGACTCCTCAAAATGTGGGACTTTTTAAAGGCCGAGATCAAGGACACATTTTCCACACTTTCTATAAATGTCAGCTAAATCCTCAGCGTAATTGGGCCACATGTGCACATAGTGTTTTTAGGAATTGAGATACTGTCTCTCCCTAAGGGCTAAGACAAACATGTGACCACAATAAAATGTGATTTCCAATTCAAGGAAAACTGTATCAAAAAAGTGTACTTTTTCTTCTTTACACCCAAAAATGTTTAGTAAGTAAGTAAAGATTATTTATGAAGCGCTTTAGGAGCATAGGAGCAGTAAAATTACATAATAGAAGAGGAACAGTTTTGGTGTCAGCGTCACAATTGATCAAACTTCATTTAATTGTTGTTTGTTTATTCTGCTGCTGACACATCCGTTTTGACTGAGGACAATAAGGGCTCAACGATAAGTGACTTCTTCTTCAAATTGATCTTGAATTTTATTGCTTTATGCATCAAGTTTAAGTTTGGGAATCACTATCCAAGAGGAAAAGATGCTCACTAACAGAGTGTAAGAAAAGTAAGAATTGCACATTTTATTTATGAAGTTTTACTATTTCAAAGCATGTTTTTGTTTTATTGCTACAGACAGTTAACATCAAACAGAAAGGAAATCCTGCCCACCATCTATCCTTCGAGCAATTTTATTTTGTTACAACATTTTGACCCCGCAGAATCTTCCTCAAGCAAATGATTCAATGAGTTTTATTTTTACTCTCTGGTGATGAGTTTATACACATTTCACAGCTTGCGGGATGACTTTGTAGGGTCACTGTCACAAAAATGCAAGAAAAGTAGCCTGGCAAATGCTTTATAGTTAGATGTTACTGTATTTCCACAAATGTAGAGTTTACAATACTAATGGAGGACAAAACAAACTTATTTACACTATTGGGGGGGGCAATAGTAAAACTACTCACCACATTTGGTTTAAAATGTATACATATGAAGCAGCATCTTGCGTTTTTCCAGTTCAATAAAAGTGCAATAAAAGTCCCAAACCTGAAACTCTTAACTTGTGTTTGAGAATCTAATTCTAATCACCATGTACTAGGAAGCTGACTGTCTTTTCGAAATGCATTTGGCTGTCTCTCTTGAAGGACACATTTTTTCGTTGCAGATCTCCTTGAAGCCTGGATCCTTGACGAGTCCACTAGCTACAAACAAAACAGGCGTTTAGTTTAGACACATCATTTATTAAGGAAGTGGAGAGCTTACCTTCGACAAGATTGTGAAAAAGACAGAAGTCATTTGGACCGGTACCATTTTTGGGTGTGGTCACAGAAAAGGCCTGCGAAATAGAAAACACATGAGTCGACTAAAATGTTTCGAACAGGTTTGGGGAGTTGAAAATTGAATTTACGTAGATTTTGCAGTACTGCGGCCCCTCTGGAGGAGTGAAGTTAAACGACATTTCAGTAACTTTGCGTGTTCTCTTGGATGTGTGCTTAACATTGAGGCTTGACGGACTTGACGTCACAACCTGAAAAGCAAAAAAATGAAGCAGTATTATTTGGCGATGTCTTTCGTAACATCAGAGCTGCCATATTTTTGTTGCGTTACCTCGTACATGCACTTCTCCTGGTCGTCCAAACACTTTTTGGAGCCCCAAGACTCAATCTGCCGCACCAAAGCCTGGTTCGGTTTCGTGCACGGCTCCCTAAAGACCCTGTATTAACAAAATAAAGTGGTTACAACCAAGTCACACATGATAATATAACTAAAACATATACAAATACCATATTATTTTGCATGATAGGTCCGTTGATATTGAATTCGCTATTAGCGAAGGCAGGAGTGATGTTGAAATAAGCACAACAAGCACCTTCATTGTTGGAGACTTTGGTCTAAATGACTTCTTCAAGATCTTCAAGAGTCTTTTAAATACCTGGGTGTGAAGGGAACTGTGCATTTCACATGACAATCAGCAAAGAGCAGCAGGGACTTTCACATGGAAGTCAATGGAAACACAATCATGAAAACAATCATGGTTGAGCCTCCCATGACTAAACAATTACACCGATTTGCACCTACTGCAAAGACATTGCCCTAAGGTTTTATTTATGACTGTGTGCGACAGACGAACGGTAAATGACGTCATGCGAATTTTGAGTTCATTTATTCTGTAATCATGGCATTTCATGGTCCTCCTATATTCTGCCTGCACAATGTCAAGTGACCTAGATGAACAATAGCAACACTATCAACTCATGGAATAACCATAGACCTTTTCATGCAAAGACCAAATACTTTAGGGCAGAATACTTTTAACTTTCCAGTATGTAATGTTTTGGATAAATCTTAATATACTGTATATAGCCTATATGTTTTTTAAGGTTTAAAAATGTAGATTTTGAATAGGATTTGTACTTACTTCCAGAGCAGGACAAGTGCTTTGACTGTTGAGCTCTTCATAGATTAGTAGAATATGGTTCCAAAGGTGATGAATTTAATATATACTGTATATTTTTTTATTTTCATTACACAATACTAAAATACATTACATATCACCACTGGATTGTTATTCCACCCACCTTTATGGTTATAAACCCGTGGACTAGCTTCCTTGTGAGCTGTGTTTTGACTTCATGTTGGTCAGAAGATTAATGAGAGAGATAACCAGGATAAAGGCCATATCAGTGGTTAGAGTCATCCCCAGGAACATGGATTAGATGCTTGGTTTAGAATGTTCTAATTACATCTTTAATACATTTGTAGCAAAATTACTATTGCAACAACACATCATCAGCAGGGTCTAAACCCAGCTCACGTTCCCTATTAGTGGGAGAACAATCCAACGCATGAAGAATTCACAATGATATAGGAAGAGTCGACATCGAAGGATCAAAAAGTGACGTCACTATGAACGCTTGGCCGCCACTTATCCCTGTGGTAACTTTTCTGACACCTCCTGCTTAAAACCCGAAAAGTCAGAAGGAGAAGTACTATTGCAACACCACATCATCAATCGGGTAAAACTAACCTGTCTCACAACGGTATAAACGAAACCCGGTTTAAACTCAGGGCTGAGGTGAACTTTCCTTTCTTAATATCAGTGATAACCACTGATAGTACAAGGGTCAAAGCAGGGCTCCACAGAGGTGCAGACCTGTAGTTTTTTAAACAGAACTGGGTGTTTGCATGTTTAGAGTGAATGGACATTTGTTTTTGGGGTCTCCCCCTCTCGTCCCTGCACCTCCTTGTCCTGGAGCCCGGAGATACATTTGTAGCAAAAAAGTGTGAAAATTACTTTCCTATTACTTAGTTACAATAAAATATTTAGAATTGAGGAAGCATATATTTATGGTCTTGGTTTCACTATTTTTTCTTTTAATTTTGTAATATTTGTGATAACTGATTGTAGCTTGATAATAATTTATTTAGTTATTTATTTATCCATCCATCCATCCATTTTCTTCCGCTTTATCCAGGGCCGGGTCGCGGAGGCAACAGTCTGAGCAGAGACGCCCAGATTTCCGCTTTATTTATTTATTCATTTTTTTATATCATCTCATGTTCAGTTTGCCAATCACATGCCTTCATACATAGCATATTTTCTACATGAGCAAAAAGAAACAGAGAGAAGGTAAATCTTGTAAATTCTGTCCCTTATAACACAACTAAAAAGTAAACCATTAAATATTCATTCATAATTTGTCCTTGTACATTTTTTGAACACTTTTACATTTCACTTCTTCATTCTTCAGTTTGACTCCATAAACAGAGGGACTTATTAGACTTATTTAGACTTATTTAGGTGCATTCGCATTTTATTTTCAAACGACTCTACATTAGTTATTGCCAGATGTTTCAGTTTGTAATGAATAATGTGGTGATCAGCAGATCTATCTCACAATGAAGCGTGAAACAATGAGAGTAATGCTTTATGCACAGATCTGTGGATGCAGTCACTCTATTGCTCATAGTGTGACGCTCAGACCCATGTGATGAAATGGTAAATATGGGTCAGATCAAACAGTTCAGACCATAATGGGACAACTGTATTTAGGGGGCATATATTATATTACTCAAGTTATTACTTCCTTTGGTCCTTTTCATTATTGTGTTTGTTTATTTTTTAATGAATGAAATAATGAAATGAAAAAAGGTAAGTGAAAAATGAAGGCTGTTCCTACACATTGAAAAGTAAAATAATGGATCGTAGGCCAAGATTCTTCAGTCTTCATCTGTACGCTGTAGTTGAAGTGTCAGATGTTTCGATCTTACTCCAAAGATCTTCCTCAGCGAATAAAGACTTAACCACGTTTGTGGGTCTAACCCAGGGTGAGACAATAGGTAACGAGCCCTATTAAGTATGAATAGGCTAAGATG
>OMNZ01064299.1:0-12810 GCA_900303255.1 Lesueurigobius sanzi | reverse complement strand
AGTATAATGAGTTGATTTGGACCATGCGCTGCAGTATAAATAAAATAAATAAATACAATTATATTATATATCAGAAAATAGTTCCGACGTCCAAGTTGACTTTGTGGGTTTTTCTTCACCCTCTGGGTTTGCTGATTTGATTAATTATTTATTTTTAATTTATGAAAGTAAAAAAATAAAGCTTTAAATCCTCCTCAAAACGAGCCGGTGCTCCTAATATTAAATAATGATGTTGTTATCTCTACACTTCCATATGCCTCACACACTCACTCATTCCTGTGGAAATCATAGCTTTCGCGAGTTAAACAAACCAGCGTTAAACATACCCCAACAAGCGTTTAAAGTTTTCTATTGTAAGTTGCCCGCGTGCGTGTAAAGTATTTAGACGCACGTGGACATTAGTGCCTCGTGAAACGGGTTTTAAATTTAAATGCATCCTAAACGTGCGATTATGAAAGTTAAACGTGTACCGCGTGTAAACCTTAAAACGCTTTTGTGAAATCGGCCCTTAGACTTCTAAGATATTTTCTTTTTTGTGTAGATGACAAATAATTCCGTACAGGTACCGAAAAAAAGTATTGTTCAGGTATCTGTATCATAAACCAAGGATCGTACTAGTATTGAAAATAAATGAACGATACCCAGCCCTATTTAACCCTGTACAATACAAAATGAAACCTGAAATGGCACATTATTTTATTATTTTTGAGCAAAAAGTTATTGTCCCTTTCCTTCAAAAATGCAATGAAGGCATAATTCTAATCTAAATGTATTCTTTTTTCATGCTTTACAGACAAACTCTGTTCAGGCAGTCTTTCAGAACATCTATAAGCTAGTCCTCCTTCAAGCTTGCAGGTAAAATTTGTTTTTTTTAAAATGTATTTTGTATGTATTGAGTGCATTAATAAGAAAGGTAATGTTTGAGCCATGTCGAGCCGACACGTTATCAAATCTGCGGAGAGTGTGTTTGTCGATTCCTAATAAATGGGCCTCTGAAGATAACGGCTCCATAAAAAGGCCGACCCTTAGCTTTCAATCAATATCAGCAGCTGTTGTCCCACCTTTACATGAAATGGTAAATGTGTCTGTGGCGGCCTCTCAGAACGCTTCCTTTTGCTTCTCTAGGTTCCACGTGTGTGCTCAGAGTCTGCCCTTTGCCCAGACGGTTACCAAGAACCCCGGCTACTTCCTGCAAATGATATGGGACATGACCAAATATGCAAATCAGCTAATCAGGAAGAGCACCAAAGGCAGAAAAAAATAACTATAATGATTCACTTTTGTGTACCTTTTCATGGTTTTTATTGTAGAATATTTGCCTATTCTCCAGGCCCGGTTTTAGGCAGTAAAGTAAAGAATGGTGTTATCCAATATGAAGCAGTGGAGCTGATTTTCTGCCTTTGCTTTCTGCTCGTCCTGTCTCAACACCGGTCCATGTACAAGGATCTCCTTCCCCAGCTGCAACAGAGTGTGTAGCCACAAACTATCGAATTACAAATTTGAGTACTGTTAGATTGTCATCAATGTGACTAAAGGTGCCCACACACTAGGATTTTTAATCTTTTGAGACTAAAGAGCTGTGCACAGACCACACACACTTAAGGACAGACATGAGGACACACATACACACACATGAGGAGTCCCACCACAGATCATGCCATGAGAGAAAGTTTTTATTGAGCCACGCCTCCTCTGATTTCCTTGTGTTTTGACTGTTAATAGGAAAGCGCAGTCTGCAGCATCGCCTGGGGCATCTGAGGGTGGCCAGAGTCCGACAGGCAGCCGGCTGTGGGATTCCACAGGACTTTTTGGCTATTTGCACTTAGAGACTCTAGAGACTATATTTTATTCTGGTGGCAAATAGTTTTACTCTTCCAAGGTAATTGCTTTTGACCAATTTTAAATGTGTGTCATTGAATTTGTGACAGTTTTTTTTTCTGTTTTTGTAGATTTTACAATGAAAGGACAAGCAAATAAATGGTAAGGTGCAGCAGAAGTCAAACAAACATTCAGGAACCTGACATAAACCAATTAAGTGATAAACCTTGGCTGTAAACACAACTCTCATAAGGACAACCTCAACATGTTTGGATTACACTGGTTGCTGTATTTTTCCACTCAATCTACTTGTTATTGCCACTGTCCTTTTTATAATGTCTGTGGAGGGTGATACTGTGGGCAGTGACAAGAATGATCACATTTTATGTGGATGATTAAAAAGTTACATTTTGATGTCATGTTAAAATTTCTGTTAAGTCATGTTTAGTGCAGTTAACATTTGTATGAAAACAGACCACTTTGTATTTGATTAGACAATTTAGAGCTTGGAATATTTAAGAAACTTGACATTTTATTAGTAATGCCTGAATACATATTGATATAATACAACAAAAATCATGAGTAAAAATAATATTCATCCTGTCTAGTTACTGATTATACATTACAGACGAGGTCAATAGCTTTGCATGAAGTATCCATTGTTGAGATTACCATCAGCTCTCAGGAAGCCATTCTGTCCGTTGACACAGCTTTATGGTGTTAAGTGCTAGACGCATCAAAGCCACCATTGCTATAGGTGCTGAGGTCACCCCTGGTGGAAGACCTCCTTAATATGTAGCGGATTAGTCCATAAAGAGCCACTATGGGGATCGAAATGACCGGTAACACACACAGGAGTACGATTATGCCAAACACCCAGTCAGGATACTCCACAGTTTTGGTTTGGGGGAATAGCTCCTGTAAAAAGTAAATTAAACACATAAAATGGGAAAAGAATGGCGTGTATTGTGAATTCATATACGTTTCTGTGATTAAACCTTTCACTAATACTTTTGCCACCAACACCTACCTAAAATAAGTGATTGAAATTAAAATTAGATTCAGTTTTGTCTTTTTAATTTAAACTATGGGAAACCACTTTGTATATGTGATGTAAAAACTCTGTATTACTTACATATGATGGGTCCCATGCTGGGTAGGTTGGACGTTTCTGTGCTTGTAAGACCACATAAGCAACAAGTACAGATAAAAGCATTACTGGACTGATAAACCTCCAGCAAAACCTCCAGAAAATGTTTGGTCTTTTCCCAGTCATGAACAGGATATCATCACTGAACCTGAAAGAAAATACAAAGTCCTTACCATTTCCACTTGTTTCAGAATTTTATTCAACAAATTGTGATATCTACCTTTGCATCCCATATACGTAGATGACTCCAATAATTTCAAAGAATGCAATAATAAGCAGAGGTACTGAGCCCACATATGTGTTAAAAACCTCCAACCAGTAATTTCCCGAACCCAATGTAAAAATAAGCGCCACCAGAAAGCACAACAGGCATATGCATGCTAGAAAACATTTATATTAGTTTTTATAAAAGTTTACTTCTACTGTAGATGCATCAAGCAAAGCACATACCTGTTACAAGTTGCTCTGGGAGCCACTTGGGCAAGAGTTTGAGGTCATTGATGGGTGTAAGGACACCCTGTATGTTGCCAAACATTGAGGAGAGACCCAAGCTGAAGAGCATGACGAAAAATAGGATCGCCCATACCTGTGACCCTGGCATCTCAATCACTGCTTCTGTAAACACGATGAATGCCAGCCCAGTCCCAGAGGCACTCTAGACAAAAGGGAGACCTCAGTCTGAGTAACATTGTGTACTATGCAGGATAACCTGTACTTTTTATTCAAAGAACAGGGAGGCTAGCACAGAATTTGGACTTCTAGTCTAATCTGAGCTACGAAACTCCCAAGAACTGCTTCTTTGTATGTCACCGTACCTGGTCTAGGAATGTCTGTAGCTCACATGTTCGGAGGTTCAAAGTGGAGATTGTGTCTGGATATGTGGTATTCAAATAGTCAATCCAGTTGTCATAGTTCTCATATGTGATGTTTTTATCAGGAACATCAAAGTGGTTGGTAAGGATCAGAATATTGCTGCAAAGTCAAATCAAAATCAGGTAAAACATGAAAACTTTAAATAATCATGTAAAAATGTGCAGACATACTCGTCCCGGCAGTTATTTAAAGCACTTGTAGCTTTGAATCCCAGGATGGAGAAGATGGAAATGGAGGCATAAAGAGACGTGGCACTGTTGATTACTCCAACCAAAACTGCATCCCTCTCACAATTGTTTCTTTTAGTGAGATTAGAAACAATGTTTCAGTAATACAGAACATGTTTAGTACATTTCCTGCTACAATGAAACTGGTACAATAAAATAGCCTTTTGTCTATAATTGCATAAGCAGCGTTTGATCCGGGCTCGAAACTTGTTTCTACATCAACAATTGTTTGTTTTGATGTAGATTAGGGTTATTATTAACTAACTAAGGTGGCTCAGGTGATCGCACTGCAAGGTTGGCATTCATGATGGACAGAGTGTGGATGGAGAATGCTGTCTTTGTGTGTTCTTACTCACTTCAAAACTTCACAAGGACAATCATTTACCTACCTACCTCACTAGCCAGTTCACAATATGTTGTGTCCTTGGGCAAGACACTTTTGCTTGTGTGAATGTGTTGTGTTCCAGTCAAAGAGGCCACAGAATGGGAGTAATGTGTCTTCTTCATGACTTACTGAGTGACTGTACAATGGATTACAAACTAAAGTGCTTTGAAAGGCTTATCAGGCACCAGTACATTGTACATGTGCTTACTTTTCATCATTATAGCTAGAAAAAGCTATGAGTCCACCGAAGGCCACTGAAAGAGAGAAGAATATTTGGGTGGCAGCATCAAGCCACACCTGAGGGTTCTTGAGAACGTCCCACTGAAAGGAGCATAAACCCATATCACTTTATAGAGTTAAAGATTTATTGTGAATGTTGCACCATCTGACTCACATCAGGAGTGAAGAGGTAGATGAGTCCATCCACTGCCCCTGGTAATGTTAGAGCTCGTATCAGGAATATTGTCAGGACCAAGTAAGGGAATGTTGCAGTCACATAGACGGCCTGAAAAATGTTGTGTACAATACAATTTTTTAATCATATTGCGTAATAATAACTTTATGAGGCACTTTTATGTGTCCAGACCTTTCCCATTGACTGAAGCCCCTTGATGAAGCAAATGAACACAATGGACCAAGCACTTGCCAGACAGACCACCATCGTCCACTGTATGGAGCCACTGTCATCGATGTTAGTGGTGATATTCAGTGTCTCACGGTACCAAAAGTAATTCACTGAGGTACTTTTCTCACATTCCTCATCGTAGCCTGAAAAGATAACTTTGTTGTTATTTTTTGTTGTTATACAGTATATTGTGTCCAAAGCCAGTGTGGTATGAAACTATACAAAATACAGACACCAAAAATTACCTGTGCGATTGGCATTAAGTGGGCAGTTGGCCCATGGCAAGGGCTCTTGAAAAGAGTGAAAGAAGTACCAAAGAACCCAGGCCAGGATGGAGTTGTAGAATAGGCCCACAAGCAATGAAACAAGCAATGATCCAATTCCTGGACACAAAAAAAAATCCAAAATCATATCCAATGGGTTTGTGTGACTTCATATTGTGATTGGCTGTGGACTTCCATCTCTCCAGGACCCGGGGGCGTGCAGGTCGGTTCACAGCTGACCCTTCCCACCCTGGACACGAACTGTTTGACCCTCTCTACCTCCATCCGGACCAGAACCTCCCGCCACAAGAACAGCTATTCCCCCCTCCGCTATTAGGCTCATGAACACTTAATAACATTCAATAACTCTGTATCAGACCCATGAACACTTAATAACTCTGTATCAGACTAACGTAAACTGAATAACCTGTCCTATTTGTACTATGTGGTATGTCCGCACTCACATATGCTGCTAATGTACATCATGGTTTAGACAATTATATTTTACAGGCCTAATCTTATGACCACATCTGTAAATTCATCCATTTACGCTGCTGTCCTTATGTTGTGCTCATTGCTGTTTTTTGTTTTATCTTCTATTTTTATGCATGCCTTATAGTTTTATCATTTTTATATATTATTTTTTATTTTCCATAGTTAACTATTTATCATTAGCCCAAGCTTATGTTTCATGTTGCAGGAGTACACCGAAGAAAATTCCTAATCTGTGAAACCTTTCATTGACAATGGCAAATTCTGTTCTGATTCTATTCTGATATGAAATGGATGTTATGATGATACATTTTAGGACCACATCTTTGGGGGAGAGCTACCCACCGACTCCTCCGAGAAGTGGCGAGATCGAGGTCCAGACTCCAGTGCTGCCCATGCGCAGTCTCTGTCCAATCGCCAACTCCAGGTAGAGCAGAGGGAGACCTTCGAACACCAGCGCCAGCAGGTACGGTATGAGGAAGGCACCTGAACACACAACACACACACACATTTCTATTACAAATTCTTCTCGGCATGCTGTGTGTACAGGATGACTTAAAAGTTCAAGAAGCAAGGTCAACTATGGGCTTCATCCTATGGAATCACGCACCACTGATAATTCTGTGTGTTTCTGTGTAAAAGTTGTAAAGAACATTTACAGGGACTGACTGTTTGCTTAACCCTGACCCAAAAGTCAATAGAAGGAGTGTTCTACCTTTTTCTGATCAATCAAAAACATTTTTTTTTTAAATAAATAATTGTCAGGAAAAATAGAGTGGCACCAACTATATTATACTATGTTTTATTGTGCCATACTTAAGTGTTCAGTCACACTTGGTAGTATGCCTGATAACATATCTTCAAATCTTAATGGGCTTCCAAAAGTTTAGCAGTTTTATTACTATATTATTCACTATTCAGGGTATTACTACCCACTATTCAGGGTCTTAAAAAGTCTAAAATTCATACGTCCAAATTTAAAGTCTAAAAAAAGTCTAAAATGGTTTGTTGGAACAAAATGACTTGACTGAAGGATTAAAACCTGTTAAGGGCAATTACTTTGAGGTTATTGCCATAATTTGCAAACAAATGCATAACACGGTTAGCATGTTGAAATGCCTAGTGGAAAAAATAAGTTCTTAAGTTTGTACATCCCACTGTAGTATAAGTTTGACACTTGGTTTGTCTGACAACAACTTGGGTTGTTGTGACCGTGATTATCTTTACATTCATATTGTGGGTTAAAAAACAGGTCTTATTTTTGAGATTTTTTGGTCTTAAAAAGGTCTTAAAAAGTCTTAAATTTGACTTGTCCACCCCTGCAGATACCCTGACTATTGGTCTATTCCCTTTTATTAAAAAAATGAAGTAAAACTTACCCCCTCCGTATATTTGGCAAAGATATGGAAATCGCCAAACATTTCCCAATCCCACGGCAAACCCAATGCAGGTGAGCAGGTATTGAAACTTATTATCCCATTTTGGCCTTTCTGTATCACCATCTTCCTTAGTCTTGCCCATTTTTACTGTAGTGATTGCCCCAGTAGTAGTTCTTAGAGTCCAGATTAATCCTGTCTGGTGTCTTGTGGTGCCTGAAGAGCTCCGTTAACTTGTGTCCAGTCGGTGATGCCCCACGCTCCTGTGTGTCCTCTGTCTTATGCGTGCTCAGTGGCTTGTTCTGTAATGCCCTCTCTGCCGTATGCCAGAGTCATGGATGCAGGTTTTATTGGTTTCCATGCAGAAAGCAGGGCATCAGGAAGGAAAAGACAACATTAGGTCAGATTTACTGGCCAACTCCCTACTCCCCACCCTCTTGGCTCAAATTTGTGTGAAGGCTCCAGATTAATGGGTAACCTGTTGATGCCGTTTTAATGTCAGACTGAAGTCATATAGTGAACTGTAAAAAGAACCACATGATACTCACATCATCAGTTTAACTGATAATCTCAATATAATGTGTGTAAACAATACACAAACTTTGATAAGACCATGAAGAAAAAGAAAAAGAAAAAAAAGGGGGGGGGGGGGGGGGGGGGGGGGGGGCACTGGTAAGTAGACCAGGACAGATGGCAATGATGGAAATGCTGACTCCACCGGGCACTGGGGAGGACGAAGTCATACAGTAAATGGCAGGTTAGTTTAAATCCTTGGATCAAAAACGTCTCAAAAATAGACAAAGAAGCCTGATATAAGTTCACCGCATGAGTGACAGGACGATCTGGCACTGGAGGGGTACAGAGGTCTGGTGGCACTACTTTGCTGAAGAGGTGATTGCTGGATAAGAGCCAGGTGGACGACAGGGACCCGCCCAGGAACAGATAAACAAGGTAGCACACACAAGGAGAGGGAGAGCAGGATCTGATCAACTGGAAAAGGGAGTCATTTACCCAAGCGATTGCTCATGTTCGATCCCGAGCCAGGACGGGGCGTTTCTGTGCGGACATTGCATGTTCTCCCCGTGTCTGGGTAGGTTTCCTCCGGGTGCTCCGGTTTCCCCTACCTCTAAAAATGTGCACAATAGATCAGGATGAATGTAGTGTAAGTGTGTGAGTGCGAATGTGGGCCAACGGATGGAAATGAACCTGAAGCTACAATCTGTAGTGGTGTGTTTACATGCATGTGTGTGTTCATTAACATGCAATGTCCCAACCAAATAAACAATGTGCAAAACAATTGGTACGTGCAAATTTGGCCCTGTATAATGGATAGGTTCTTCTAAGTTCAATGAATTTCTACGTACTCCTTATGCGTATCAATTTGCCTTTCCCAACCTGTTTTATTGATATACTACTTAGATTAACTACTACACAACACTGAGTTGTTAGAAAAAGTTATCATTTTTATTTTTATGAGTGTTTGTTCTTCTTTATGTGGACATAGATTAGCCTACATAAAGCATATAAAGGCATGATTAGACTGGGAACTCCTGCCAATAAAAAGATGACTGCGTTGATCCACGATGGGTAGGGAACAGAATCCAGGATGGGGAATCTTTCCTGTAAACCGTAAAGAGGCCAGTTAGTAATCAAAGCTTATCATTCACAATCAATTTCGCATTTCCTGTTTAATTATTAAGTTAACTTGCCGAGTTAGGATCCCAGACTAAATAAGTCAGTTGTTCTTGGGCTTGGATCACCAGATAGAAAACTAAAATGACCAATATTATAAGAGGACTTATGAACCTCCATGTTGCCTGCCAGTAAATGCCGGGCTTAGATCCAATCATAAACTTTATGTCTTCGTTGAACCTGTCAATTACAACCACAAAAAAATAAATATGAGCAGCAGAGCGTTTTCCTATGGCAGTGAGGTTTGGAGAGGTCTATCTTGTCTATGTTCATGGACCAGATTCGTAAAAGCAATATTTATTTGAATTGGATATCAAGATGGATCAAAATAATTATTGTTTTTGCCTAATGACTCAGCCTCAGTATTGTTCTAACCAACATATTAATCACACAAACCTGTCTATTCCATATATGTAAACAACAGCTATCATCTCAAACAGCCCGATACACAGAAGTGGAACAGATCCCGCAAAATTGTCAAATAGCGTCAGCCAATAGAAGCCAGAATGTTGAGCAAAAAGTAGAGAGCAGACAAAAGCTACGCCACACGTTACCCCTGGAACAAAAGCATACAGCAACATTAACAACGTTATCTCTATTTATTTGTTTATTTTTCATTTTGTGTATAATTACCAGTCAATATTTCCTGGGGCCATGTTTTTGGAAACACGCCCAGGTCTTTCAACGGAACCACCACTCCTTCAATGTTACCGATAAGAGTGGAGATCCCCAAGCAGAGAAGCATAACAAAGAACAGGACGGACCAGACCGGAGATCCAGGCATCTTAGTGATGGCTTCTGTGAAAACGATGAAGGCCAGACCGGTTCCCTCCACCCCCTAGATTAAAAAGCAAGTACAATTCTGAGAGAAAGAAAATCCCGAGAGACTGAAGTTGCTCTCCCAAATGTTACCTCACTGAGAAGTCTCTGTATGTCACAGGGGATGATGTCCAGTCCCATAACGGTGTCCGGATATGTGCTGTTCAAATGCTTAAAGCTTTCCTCGTAGTTGCTCTCAGTTATAGTGATCTCGGGCAGGTCAAATGCATTTAGAAGAGTTTGGATATTGCTAGAAAAAGCAAGTTGACATGGAATATAGAATGTTTAAATGTTTGTTTTTTTTTACATTTAGAGATCATGTGCATGTTCCCGCCAGATGAAATTTGCCGTGTGTGCTCTATGTGTGTCTTACTCACTCACTGATACATTGTTCGTATTTTTCTGTAGCTCTGAAGCCGATTATGGTGTAGGTTACCATGGCAGCATAGACCGATGTGCCCCCGGTGATAGCAGTGAGGATCATCGCGTCCTGTTTGCAGTTGTTGCTGGGATTGAATTGTAAAAGAAAAAGGTAATTTTTTTTTAAACAGACACACAGTAACATGCATTTGCAGGATAAGAATGTGCACATACTGAACAGGGTTGTAGCTGGAGAATGAGATGAGCCCGCCCCAGGCCAAACTGAAGGCATAAAAAACCTGGGCCCCTGCATCGAGCCAAGTAGTCGGTTTGACCAACTCATCCAACTGCAAAACAGGTCATTTAGTATAAGTAAAACGTTTAAAGTTTAAAGTTTAATTTATTTTATTTATGCCGTACATATGAAAAAATATATATTTTAAACTTGCATCTGGTATGAAGAGGAACTTAATTCCAGTCACAGCACCTTTAAGAGTCAGTCCACGAACCAGGAATATGGCTAGAACAATGTAAGGCAGTATGGCTGTGACGTACACCGCCTGTGGTCAAATGAAAGAAAATGGCAGTAGTTTTCTAGTGAAAATAATAAAGAAGACAATTTGGAAAATATTCATTACCACACCTTTCCAGAGCTGCTTATTCCTCTGATGTAGCAAAGCCCAACGGCGGTCCAGGCCACTAAGAGGCAAACTACTACGGGCCAGTGGATTCCTCCAGATTCAGTTATTGAGGTAGAAGTGTTCAGAGTAACTCTGTAATAGAAGTAATCCACAGTGGAACTCTTTTGGCATTCGGCCACGTAACCTATAACAAAGAACTTGCTTAAAGAACATTTCAATTATTAGAAATAGACAGAAAACTATTTAGTTATTTGTGATCATCTTAAACTATTACAAAAATAAAATGGTTTCAAAGTACTTTTTTTTTGCATGATTTTATAAAGTCCTACAGTATTTGTGATTGCTGACTTTTCAAAATCCAAGACTGATTATGAAAATACAGTAAGTCAGACAACTATGTACCTGTCTTGTTTTCATTTAGAGGGCACTGTGTCCAGGGAAGAGGACTTTGAAAAGAATTGAAGAAATACCACATGATCCAGGCTATTAATGTGTTGTAGTAAAGCCCGATCAACAAAGACACCAGCATAGAGGCGATCCCTAAGGAGACGGAATTGAATTATTAGCTTTTGGGAGTGTGGGGACTCTTGTAATTTACTGTATACTTACCAATACCAGTAAGATAAGGGTTGATGGCCTGCCATACTCCAACACTTCCTTTTCTCAGGCACTGGCCAATGGCAAACTCCATAAAAAGAAGAGGCAGTCCTTCAAGTACCAGCAGGATCAGATATGGGATCAAAAAGGCACCTAAAATACAGTATAGACCTTTCTCAGTCATGTGACTTGGAATGGAACCTGGTGTGGAACCAGAATGCCTGTTGGTTGGCATTCTGCTGATTTGCTCCACCCGCTGCATGTTATCAACTGTTCTTCACAATGGCGTTACCGGTCTTGACGCTCTCCAAGAAGGTTCAGCACTTGAGTGGTCAGGTCAGACAACGATATCGGAGCTCAGGAACTGTCATGTGACTTTTGCTGCCCACCAATGGTCAGAGCATAGAGATATACAATGTTATTTCTTGTATCAACCCATTGTTGCAACATAAGTTCCGCTAGCCGATGATGTCAGCTGAGAAAGGTCTATATGTTGTCACGCTAGGGCTTAGCAATAAATTTAACTACTTTGATTCATTTACTAGACCTTGGGTGTGACTTGTGTCATATGAAAAGCACTATACAAATCAGATTCCCAAGACCTACAGATTATGATTAATAATAACAACAACAAGCCTTGTGCGGTGAAGGACAGGACTGAGGTAGAACTGCCTTATGTGCCTACCTGAAGATAGACTTACCTGGAATGTTTTCAATTACAATAAAGTTCAAAGATACCTATGAAATATTCTCAAAAGTGAACTCAGCTCAGAGGAATGCTGTCGCTAGAGATGGAGGTGGGTCGGTACTCACTGTAAAGGAGTACCTCAAGCGGACACAGTGTTGTCCACATCAAAAAGTGTATATCCTATACTGGCTGTATGCACTGGGCACGTGTGTGCATGAACCTTTAATAAAACATTCACTCATTCATTTACAAAGTTTACTATTTGGATCATGAACATGATTTTTTGATGATTTGTGTTGCCAATAGCATTGTTTTGGAATAAATTATGTATTAATGCAATACAAGAGCATCAAAAAGTAATTATAAAACATTGTAATTTGCAATATAGCTGTGGAGTATCATTAATGCATTGCTGTTATGGCTGCTTGATTATAGGAAAAATAAAGAATTATTTTAGACATAAATGAAATTACAATCATAATAATTTTATTTTTAATGTTATTTTTCATTCAATGAAAATTGAATATATACAGCTGAACTGCTAGACACCTAAGAACTGTCAGAAGTGGATGGTTTTAAAGGGGCAGGACAGAGGTGCATGGTCAGGAATTAAATACATTGCAAAGTTTTTGATTAGTGTGATAATCATAATTGTAGTTTAATTAGTTGCACAGCCCAAATTGTGACAAGTATATCACCTCACAACAGTAAAAACACATTAGATTGTCATTTGGAGAAGGAAATATTACAAGCAAATGCTTGTGCACTGTGCATGACACAGTTCAAGCTTCAACACTTTCATTG
>OMNZ01064273.1:0-13299 GCA_900303255.1 Lesueurigobius sanzi | reverse complement strand
AGAATCATGAGCAGAGTGTAGTTGGACTATTTAAAAGCAGAATAACAGGTCTTTGAGGGTCAGAAATCTGTATGCTAAGCAAGTGAGCAAATACTTATTTGACACAGTAATATACAAAAATATTGTTAATAAATGATACAATATGATTTCCGGATTTTCTTTTTTAGATTCTGTCTCTCACAGGGGAATTGCACCAACGATGGAAATTTTCAATTAAATACTTATTGGCCTCACTGTATTTGTCTCACATTGTGGTGACATCTGCACTTTAGTAGCTCCTACAGACTCCAAACTTTCTACAGAGTAGCCACATGGCCTCAAATAATTAAAAAAAACATTATATTGGATTATTCACTTTGTCCTTTTTACTCTCTTTTGTCTCCCATGATCCCTCAGGTGTGGTGGGAGCTGGAGGGCCCCCAGGTGCCTCTGCGGCCCGACTGCCTGGCCATCGTCAATAACTTTGCGTTCCTGCTGGGGGGAGAGGAGCTGGGGCCCGACGGAGAGTTCCACGCCTCGTCCAAAGTGTACCGATACGACCCTCGACAGAACTCGTGGCTGAGGATGGCCGACATGTCTGTGCCCAGGTCTGAAACGACACGGAGGGAGACTCTAGACTCAGGCGGACTTCAGTTATTCACAGGACTATTTACTGGGGTCTTAATTACCCAAATGGAATAGGACGTACCACAACGTAGACAAAGCTCTGGTAGTTTAAGCATAGGTTCATGTAGAGACTTCTGGTTGGAAAGAGGAGGGTTAGGACTGTTAAATTAGTTCAGCTCATGAAAGTAGGAGCACAAACAAAAGTGTAGTGTTTATATTTTTGTTCAGTGGATGAATAAAAGGCCATTGAAAACTAGGGCTGGGCGATTATGAAAAAAAAAAAAAAAAATCTTGATTATTTTCCTCATATTGATCCTCGATTTTCAAATTTCTAAATAAGAAACAAATAAAAACAAATAAATATGGCCTTAACTGTAGCAGCGGTGATAATGCAGATTGCGGGGCCTGATCCTGTTGTAATGCTATAGCTGCGTGCTAACTAGGGCTGGGTGATATGATGATTAAAATCGAATCGTGATCTGGTCTCCATGACGATCTTCCTTTTTGGTGACATCGTCATATCGTGATTCAGTGGTTTTTATGTTTAATGCAGTTCTGAGCTCTAATACTTTCTCTCCACTCACTGTTTCTACTGTCAGGACTAAACCAGAACTAAACCAGGAGAAAACTAGGTCTAAACCAGGTCTAAAATCAGGCAATATCACGGTCTGGATTAAACCAAGACTAAACCAAGTATCACGGACTGGAAGACTGAAATCAAGGTCTAAACTAGGACCAAACTAAAAAGGACTAAACCAGGTGGCTTTAGTTGCTTTTAAAAGACAATATACACATGAATCGTGAGAAAATCCAAATCGTGATTTAATCTAAAGAAAATTGTGATGAGATTTTTTGGCCATATCGCCCAGCTCTAGTGCTAACTGCTAACTTTCTACTACAGAAGCACAAATGGGCTCTTCCCCTCCCACACAGTAGCTACAGGACACCACACAGCTCTCACATGGCCAGGGACAAAACAAAAAACATGTGCAGAGATCGCAAGAAACAACGCAAGAATGCAACGACAGCAGCTAACTTTAGCTTAGTGTTAGAGGTTTACTAACAATTATTAGAAAAGCACCTCTGGCCTTTTCCATTGGAGTAGAAATTCTAAAGAAATGCTCAAGTTGCTTAGTGCTCCAATATTTGGGGGAAACTGCAGGTCATTTTTTCACCATCAGCAGTTAGCTACTTTACGAAACTGGATTGATTTTTTTAGGTTAACTGGAAACAACCAAGCATTTACCGCCATCTACTGGACTAGACTTGTAATTGCTAGTGAGCAGTATGTTTTATTTTCTGCAGATGGATTGGCCAGTTTCCTTGACGATTAAAGCTCACCACACGATTATCGAAATTTAGTATCTGTATCAGTCAATGGATATTTTAGATCTAATTAACTACTTATAATTTAGTTTTAGTCTCAAGAAAGACTATATTTAACTGTTTTGAAGCCATGACTGGTTATTGCCCTCTCTTGATCGTCCGTTTCTGCGGCAGGTCTGAGTTTGCGGTGGGCGTGATCGGGAAGTACATCTACGCCGTGGCCGGTCGGACGCGAGACGAGACGTTTTACTCCACGGAGCGCTACGACATCACGGAGGACCGATGGGAGTTCGTGGATCCGTATCCGGTCAATAAGTACGGCCACGAGGGAACGGTGCTCAGCGGGAAGCTCTACATCACCGGAGGCATCACCTCGTCCTCCACGTCCAAACAGGTCACAGCTTTAGCCGCTTTTATATTTGAGTCTAGGGATCATCATTCATCTGGAGCAATAAAACAAAACAATAATGGTACTTTATTCCTTTTAAAGACCATTTCTTGCTTTTTCTCAACACAGTCAGGCATCGATGAGGGAATCTCTAATCAAATCGACAAAATTATTGATGGCTTTGATAGCAATAAAATGTTATCAAATCCCATCCCTAGTTAGAAATCATAACTGAATGAACAAACATTTTGAAAGTTTACATAAAAATAGAAAAAGGCATGTAAATGTGTCTCTGAGATAAATTTAAATTTACAAATCGAATTCTTATGAAATGTAAATTGCTCATATTTCCCCAAATCATGAGCGTTGAAACAGGTTGTCAAAATACAAATCAATTTACCAAATTATGTTGAATAAACCAAACTGAACTGTATGTGCATTTGTGTGCTCCATATACAGGGACCGCCATATTTGTACACACTTTTAATCGCACATGCTCTGGGGCCCGCTCTGGGGGCTCTGCACAAAAAACAGCACTAAAAAAGGAGAACAGAGTATCACTCGATGCAGATCGAACGAGTTTATCTGTAGCGCATGGATCAACCAATCACAGAGCTGCAGTGTCCGGCACGTTGCCGTGTAGTAATATTTGGGAGGAGGCGCAATGTCTCAGTTTCTTCCCTGTATCTGTAGCTCCGGTGAGCTCACTGATTGGTTGCCATTTACGTTCTCCGCTGATGGGGGGAGTTGATGGACGACCATAAACCGACCTTTAGTAATTTCTGAGGCAGGGAGAAGGAGGGAGGGGTTAGGGTAGGGGTGTCCAAACTTTATTCACCTAGGGCCGCATATTGACATGTATACAGCGTGAAGGGCCCCATATCCTTGTGCATTCAAACATTCAACTTGGTTATTTAGGCTTGGAGCCATGATGCCAACTCTGTCTCACAATAAATAAATAAATTGAAGTGTGTGAAGTTATTAAGATTGCCACATTTGGCCCCCGGGCCGCACTTTGGACATGCCTGGTTTAGAGTGTAAAAACCATAATACCTCCTCGTTAATGCATCTCTCCTCTTCCAGGTTTGTGTTTTCGACCCGGGGCGAGAGGCGGGTTCGGGGGCGGGGCCTCCGGACAGGCCACGCCCCTCCCGAGCCGTCCCCCTTCTATCGACCAATCACGGCGGCTGCTGGGAGAACAAGTCCAAAATGAACTACGCGCGCTGCTTCCACAAAATGATCTCCCACAACGGGAAGCTGTACGTGTTCGGCGGCGTGTGCGTGATCCTCAGGGCGTCCTTCGAGTCGCAGGGATGCCCTTCCACCGAGGTGTACGACCCGCAGAGCGACGAGTGGACCATCCTGGCCTCCATGCCCATCGGCCGCAGCGGGCACGGCGTGGCAGTGCTGGACCGACAGATCATGGTGCTGGGAGGACTCTGCTACAACGGCCACTACAGCGACTCCATCCTCACCTTCGACCCCGAGGACAACAAGTGGAAGGAGGACGAGTATCCCAGAATGCCTTGCAAACTGGACGGGCTGCAGGTGTGTAGCCTGCACTTCCCGGAGTACGTTCTGGAACACGTGCGGCGCTGCAGCTGAGGCAGAGCTTGTACCGGACTAAAGGACGAAGGCTTTAAAGTCTAACCAGCACTTCTCCGAGGCTTCAGGCCGCGCCGCAGAGTGAAGCAGCTGCACCTCGTACGGGAGCGAGAAAACCGTGACGGTGTTAATGTGAGAGGTTACGTTCAGCTCCAATCGTAAGTTATTGGTTTTTCAGCAAACAAGACTTCAGAAAACACTAAATCAGAACCAAAACGACAATGAAATGGAAGTAAATTGTAACCCACATATACAGTTCCAGTCAGTTTGGAAACACCTTTTTATCTGTTGGTTTTTCTTTGTTTCTCCAAGATCATTTACATCGTAGTTTCTCACTGAAGGCTATAAACTATGAATCAACACAGAATGATTTGATCAGAGCAGATGCCTTACTGACGACCGGTGAATTTAGGCAGAGAGAGTCCGGGGCACGCTGGCTGAAAACGCTGGACGCCAACGCGGTTCGACCAATGCGGTCTTCGTCAGGGGTGACCTGTGACCTCTGACCCAGTGAAGCGCTCACTCCTCCTGTGTTTTTACATATGGAATTATGTTTTAAACACAAAAGTGAAAGATTCTTCAAAAACCCCTGCTTTCGTCTTTGATCACTGCTTGGCATTTTCTCCATGAGCTTCACGACGTCGTCACAGAAATGTTTTTCAGACAGTTGGAAACCATTTCAGGTCACTGCCTTATGAAGCTCAGTGAGAAAATGCCAAATGAATAAAGAGTGGCTGTTTAGAAGATTTTAAAATGTAAAACTAGGGAGAGGCTACTAAGAAAAATGTGTATCTCAATATTTTGGAGGACTTTGCAATAATAACACTGTCAAAAATATGCAAGAGTCCAGCCAGGAGTGTCAGACATATTTTAGGTCATGGGTCACATATATTATAAACCGGAAAATATCATTGAGAAATCATATTCTAATGAATGATTAATAATAATGATTCATGAATAATGATTTATATGAGATCAGAGCCGATACCAGACAAAATACAATACTGGGTATCGATTCTAAATATCCAATACTGAACCGATACTTTCACCAACTTAATCTAAGTGAATATGGACATGTTGTATGTCATTTTAAAGCTTAGTTTTTGTATCGTATCGGAAGCAAAAAAGCTGGATCAGTCCATCTCTAATAATGTGATTACAATTAAACAAACAAATATGAAGTTCATTTAAAACTATACCTTTTATCTGAATGTGAATAATGTGGGCCCCGGAGCCCACTTTAAGATGAAGTTAAATACATGTTTGACTCCTACTTGTGTTCACTCATAGTTTAATGCCTTCTGTGATAACCTACAGCGTTGAAAATGAAGAAAAACCAACACCTAATAAGTATTTCTCCAAACCTTTGACTGCTCGTGACGCTAAAACTGAACTTTTGCACATTTATCAGTCTTTTATTTCGGGCCGAGTTTGCAACGAACGCGCCGATCTCCGTCGGAGCGAAGACTTCGGCGAAACACTGCGGCTTCTCTGCGACGTCTGCATCACCCAATACCGCGATGCGATATCTTTTTTACGATATATATTGTGCAGCCCGAAGGCGGAGAAACTGCTCTCGCTGGGGTTTTCCGTTGGGACTCCGTGTTTTTTATTTTTATTTTTTCACTTTGCGCCCGGTTTTGGCCTCGACGCAGATGGAACGCACTGGAAGCACTTCCCGGTATTTTAGCAGTCGACCACTTTTACAGCTAGAGCAAGACTAGGACAAGTTTTAGGTTTCATGGGTGTGTTCTCAGCAGGTCCATGAAGTAACTCGCTGTCCCCTCGCTGCTTTTGTATTTCCGCTACACGTACGATATCAGAACAAAAGGTTATGACATGATAGTTTTCACTCGTGTCCCAAACGGAGCAGGAGTTTTCTTATTTATTCTACGTTGTCAAAGGAAATCTCCCAAAAAGAAAGATCCACAAATGTTTCCGCTGATCAGTGATGGAGTCCATTATCTGCTGTATTTTATCCAAACTCAAAATCTGAGTGAAACATGCTCAAGGCGAGACGCTGCAGGTGAAGAGGGAAAAGGTTTTAAGTGAATGATATCAATTTGAAACTTTTCTGGTTTATCACTGACATAAATATGATAAATTTCTGTCATTTTATGCAGTGCACAAACTTTTCCTGCACTTTTTCCACGATGGCACATGAAACTGGCCATCAGCAGTTAGCTATTTACGAAGCTACATGTAACTGGAAACAACTGAGCATTAACCGCCATCTACTGGACGAGACTTGTAATTCCTAGTGAGCCATATGTGTTATTTTCTGCGGATGGATTGGCTAGTTGCCGTGACAAATAAAGCTCACCACGCGATTATCGTAATTGACTATAATATCGAGATTTGATTAAAATTTGATTGCCCAGCCCTAGTGTCCATAGATGCTTGCCAGATACGCGGCCAGGTACCTCAGGAACATGTACCTGATCGCACAGCCCTTAAGAGGGGAGGCTTCAATCGCATCAAGGAGGGTTAGGATTTTGACTTTGGCCAGCCGCCTGCAGCTGGTCAGCGTCTAGGTCTAGGTAATTTACCGATGTGGTAGGCTTCAGCCCCACTCTACTCAAGACCGCCTCGTGAGCTTGCAGGTCTGCCAGGTTTAGAAGGAATCCCCAGTCCCAGTGGGGCTTTGGGGATCCCATCTTCATTGATGCTAAGATTTTGGCACGTGTGGCCTGAGTTATGCAGTTTTCTTGAACCTCGGTCGTGCCCTGCGGCCTAAAAATGTGATTCCCGTAGACCTTGAAGAGTGTAAGAGGCTTGGAAAAGTCAAAACTGGAGGTGCTCTCCCCTCCATCCTCACAGTCAGGAGTTTCAGTTTCAGTTGGGCCATCCTCCCCTCGCCTGTGTGCCTGGTCCACTATTTCTGCCACATTTTTTTTTAAATTTCTTCTAGGACTTCTAGATTTGCAGACTGCTGCTCCTGGTCGTGTGGCTCCAGCTGGTCTTCTTCACTTTCTTTGTCTGCGGACACTGATATGGCAGATGACGATAAAAATCCAAATTTCGCCTTGTTTTTTAGGGTTCAAAGCTCAATAAATCAGGCTAGGGATTAAATATTGAAAGTTTTACCTGCAGCGTCTCCCCTTAAACTCTCCAAAGTTCCAAACCCTTCTGTACCGTTTCATCAGGTTAATTATTTTTCTACGTTCATTCTTTGGTGTTGACTTTTCTATATTTTGTCGCCGACTGTGAAAAGGGCTAGAGCTTGAATCGCTGCCTGTTTCTTAATTTTATTTTTCGTTCCTTCGCGCTTCTTCTACTTCTTCTTCTTTCCGAGCTATGCAGTAACTGTAGATTTATTTATTCACTGAAGAAACTGCACTGCGCGTGTCGATTTCGTTCCGTTTATGAACGTTATTGAAGCTTTTCTCGAGAATATCGTGTCCGACGAGACGAGATCAACGTTTCGTTGCGGTTTTCTCTCCTTTTTTTGTATTTTCTTTTGAATTAAACTGGAAAAAAGTGCTGTAAAAACGTAGAAATGCGAAAAATCCAAGGCCAATGTTACTGTTTTTGGGTAATTCTCTGTATTTATTATAAGATTTTTACTTTTGAAACGTTAGTGCCACGTTGTTACTTTGATTTAAGTATTTGTTGCTCATTCTTAGACTTTTATTTATTTTATTTAAATGATCTTTTTTGAAGTAAACTTTAAATAAAGATGTGTCTTTTATTATTTTTTATGATTTTTTATTGATTTCTAAAGTTCCCATATTGTGCTTTATGCCAGAGATTCACAAAGCGAGGGTCGGGAGATTATTTTTAAGGTATTAAGGATTCACTGATCCAATACCGGGTATCGATTTCAAATATCCGATACTGAACCGATACTTTCACCAGCTTAATTTAAGTGAATATGGACATGCTGTATGCCATTTTAAAGCTCTGAACCTGTACACAGTCATTGCATTAGTTCTACACTTGGCAATAGTACTTTTGATCGATGTGCAAATGCATCCTAAAGCTAGCTTCAACCAATGAAGGCGGAGACTGAAGCTATGACTGAGTCGTCATACCCGTCACACCCGTGGAGTGTTTGGAGGTAGGGGTGCGTACCGATGTTCTCCCATTTTCTAAGGCCAGGGCAACAGCGGGACTTGTCTCCACAGCTGGGGTTTGGGGAACAGTGGACCCGGGGAAGATCGGACCTTACAGGCTTGGACAAGTCCCGCTGTTCCCCCGTGTGTCCACTGACTGATCTCACACCCAGACCACGGCCGCTGTTTCTTGTGCTTCTTTGTGGTCTGACATGAAACTTCCCGAACCCAACTCTTAACCTTAACCCCCAATCTTAGCCCTAAACTTAAAGAAGGCCTAATGATGAGGGGGAGGAGCCACAGTGATACCACAGCGTTAGAGGATGATGAGGGGGAGGAGCCACAGTGATACCACAGCGTTAGAGAGGATGATGAGGGGGAGGAGCCACAGTGATACCACAGCGTTAGAGGGTGATGAGGGGGGGGAGCCACAGTGATACCACAGCGTTGGAGGATGATGAGGGGGAGGACCCACAGTGATACCACAGCGTTAGAGAGGATGATGAGGGGGAGGAGCCACAGTGATACCACAGCGTTAGAGAGGATGATGAGGGGGAGGAGCCACAGTGATACCACAGCGTTAGAGGATGATGAGGGGGAGGAGCCACAGTGATACACCGCGTTAGAGGATGATGAGGGGGAGGAGCCACAGTGATACCACAGCGTTAGAGGGATGATGAGGGGGAGGAGCCACAGTGATACCACAGCGTTAGAGAGGATGATGAGGGGGAGGAGCCCCAGTGATACCACAGCGTTGGAGGATGATGAGGGGGAGGAGCCACAGTGATACCACAGCGTTAGAGAGGATGATGAGGGGGAGGAGCCACAGTGATACCACAGCGTTAGAGGATGATGAGGGGGAGGAGCCACAGTGATACCACAGCGTTAGAGAGGATGATGAGGGGGAGGAGCCACAGTGATACCACAGCGTTAGAGGATGAGGATGCGTGGCAGAGCTGATGACGTAGACTTCTACCAACGCCACTTTCTTGGCTATCCGCGAAATTCAAATGGAATAGATACAGTTCACGAGTTCAAACTCTAGAGGGTGATAGCCACTCGGTTTTACGCATAAAATTACACTTTTGACCAAGTTTGCACTAAAATGTCAAAATTTTAACTAGAACATGTAGACCGAAGTATTTTACACCCATTTAGACAGTTCATCAGCAGCCTCCTGCACGTAGAGGCATATTGGCAAGAATGTCCGACAGTAATGCTAGCAAAAAGAAAATTTACGTGATATTTTATAAAATAAACCATTCAAACTTCAGCTTTTAAGGTGCTAACATCAAATATAGCATAATATTTGACTTGCTACGTGTATAACCCCTGATTTAGAAAGTTGTCGCATGGACGCAACCTATTCCCCAAGTCTGGACCGAAACATGGCCAAATTCAAACTAAATGAGGAAAATCATGCTTAAGACTGCACCTTTTGCATTTGTATTTATCAGTTGATGTTTTATTTCAGGCTGTGTTCCCAAAAGTGTGTTAACTTCAGTCTAATGGAATGGAATATACTGTTATTTCCTTAATATACAGGTATTGGGCTGTATCTTCACTTTTCTGGCGTCTGTAGAAAAGGAGCACAGTATGGGACCTTACATGTTATTTAAGTTTATATAACAAACTGCTACAGACCTGCTCCGTTCCCATTTGTATTTCACATCATTATCCGTATCAATGTCGCAGTTAGAGGAGACAGTTCCTTATAGTCTTAAGGCGAGATGCTGCAGGTGAATAGGGGAAAACTTTAAATTGGGTGATATAAAATTGAAACTTTTGCTGTGCATTACTGACATGAATACGAGAAGAAAATGCAAGTTTAGTGTCCTTTTAAGATTTCATGCCATTTTATGTGTAAATATGGCCAAAATTGACCATATTTTCAGCTATGAAATCTAAAAGGCTAGAGCCAGGTTTACATTGATGGTTTTATTTTGCTGATATAATGGTTACAAAGATTTATTCAGAGGAGATTTTGGATATCGTGTTTAGTTTTTGAATACAGATTTATTAGACCATCTGTCATGAAAACATAAACAACTTAGTAACATGTCAAAATTTGTTTCAAATTAACTATTTCATTGTTACATTAAGAAAATAACCAATTGATATAACAAAATAGTCCTTGCTGACAAGTAATAACCTAAAATGCCAATATTGTGTATGGCCTCCTTATTCTTGCCGCCATTGTTTTTATGTAGTTTTGCAAAGTCTCTTTTGTTATTGAGTTAAATAGTTTGTAGCTGTTCCCAGAGGCTTTGGATCAGACTTTGGTCTGGTTTGGTCTGGTTTTGATTTCACTAAATCCCAGATATGTTCAATGGGGTTCAAGTCTGGACTTTGGCTTCAGTCCATCAAATCCAGCTCCAGATTACTTTTTGCTTAACCATTATAGAAACACGAAAAGATATTTTGATAAACAGACATACTGTTAAATTATGGCAGCAGTGGCAACACCTTGCACTGGGTGATGGTCTAATAAGTTTAAGCACTGTAGTGAATAAATCTGAAGGAAATTCTAATTTTGCCTAGTTTTTTTTGGGTTTAAAACCCAATAAATCAGGCTAGGAAATAAATACTGAAAAATCCCTCTGAACAAACCTTCAAAATATTGTCAAGTTCAAGACTGTAATGGTTGGAGTCTGTAGGAGCTACTTAAGTGGAGATGTTGCCACCGCAATGTGAGGCAAATGCATTTTGAGAAAATGGTCATTGAAGTTCCAATTTCCCATAGTTCTATGGAGAAACTCTGAATCGGTGAAAAATTGCACTCCTTATTGTAAAGTTTAGGTAATTTATGGGATTCCAGGTGAATGTTTATATATTAAGAGCAAACTGGCCCGAAACCTGAAAATTAAAAAGAGTTAATTGCCTGCAGTGTCTCCCCTTAAATAGGAACATGACACTTTATAATATTTTAAACTCAAAAATACCTTGCTACTGCTACGACCGCCTCCGAGAAGAGCGTTAACCAGCGAAAAGTCTTATAATCCCAGTAGGAACTTCTCTTTGGAGACGATTTGTAACTACTTTCCTGAAATAAATGTTCATATTGGTCGACTTTCAGTGATTTTCGAGTCTCTGTTTCGTTATTTACGTCATCTTTTACGGCGTGCGTCTAATTCGGATGCATTTAATCGATTGCAAACTTGCAGATTAGTCGTTTATTTACATTATCGTTGCAGTATTGCTCCCTGAAAGTTGTGGTAAACTTGTTGAGGATGTTAGAAATGTGTCTGGAATGTTTTGAACAAATTTGGACCACATCAAACAGTTTAAACTTTGCTTGCTAGCGCTGCAGGTTATGTCACAACATGGCAATAGCGGCAATGGAGGCCAATATGAGTGTCTTGGTTAAATTATTAAATGTGTTATTTGTTTGACATGAGTTTCCTAACGTTTAAAGTTGCGTTTGGAGTGAAAATAACGTGATGAACCGCTGTATATTTTTAAAATAATGAATGCTCAAAATATTTTGTGCGCAAACATTTATATATTTAGGTTTATATGATACGGAAATATGCTATGTTGACAGAAAATTAATTATATACTACAAGTTTATATGATATGATTATATATACAGGTTTATATGATACGGAAATATGCTATGTTGACAGAAAATTAATTATATACTACAAGTTCTGCTTCAAAAGACTACAAATTAGCGGCGATGGTGTGACGTCAATTTCCAGCGACGGACCTTCAAACGCTTCAAGGAGGTTTAATTCCATTTTCAACTCACTAAACACTATCACACCACCGTAAAGTCCAAAATAGTTATTACAGATGTTGGTCGTATTGTGAAGAGTGTGATACTAGAGTGAAATATGTAGTTTGTCCCTTAATAAAAGTGAATTGCATCAGCCTAAAGCGAAGGACCCCTATTTCCCAACACAGGCGACACATGCTAGCACAAAAATTAGCCTTTGTTTTTATGTCACGGGGTAATAACGCTCACTTTTCACATTTCCAGCTGTGTGTTGCGTTTTAACAAAGGCGTATCTCTAATAAACGAATATCCGGTGCTGAAATAGCTGGAATTTGAGTATTTCTCGTGTTTTATCGAGGCATTCGCGGAGGGCGCCTTCTCCATTCCCTTTTCAGTCAAGATGGCGGGCGACGAGTCTGGAACAACGCTTGGGCAGCCTCATCTGTCCAAACAAGACCTCACCACTTTAGTAAGTCACGTTTTAACATCCCCTACAGCTTTATGAAGCCGTCGGGGATGTCCGGGGTCAATCTGGTCGGGTAGATTGATGAAAAAGAGGCCGGTTTAGTGGATAACGGAGGCCGGTGCTGCTGCTGCTTCCTTCGGACACATGAGAGAGGCCCAGCCCGGTGTAGCTCCATATGTGGGAAATTTATTTAAAAAGTGCTAAAGTTATCATTCTTTGGCAAAGTGTGAAGCTGTCATTCTTTGAACATGGGCTCCTTTTGTTGTCTGCGATGAAACGAGTTGAATTCTCGGTCAAATTTTCCAATGAAAGAGATTTGACGGTGCACACAAACACTAATCTGCCTCCATTGTATTTCGTTAATCTTTTGAAGCCTGTACATGGCTTCTTTTGTTACTTAAACATTGTGTTATTCAGTTTCAGATATTAATCATTGTTTTAGATGGCTTACCTTTACGTTTCCCCATTTTATTTTATTTATCTTTATTTATACAGGGAAGGCAGGGGAGTATAATAATACAACAGACCCAAAAGAAACAATTTCAGTTAAATCCGGTACAACTATGTTTATAACTACATATATCTGCTAGTAATGATTAGGGATGGGCAGATATATCGGTGCCGCAGATATTTGCCTATTTTTCAAATATCGGTATCTGTCCGATTGGGAAAAAAATATCGGCAGGGTATTTTTCTACAGCACAGTAGGCAACTGATCTGACTGGGGCAACAGTTTATTCAAATGTGCTGAAATGAGTTATAACTCTTTAAATAAATAAAGAATCTCCAACACAAATTCTTTAAAAATGTCCCCAAGAGGAAGCAGGATTTTAATAGCCATCATAGTCTCAAAAGAAATCTGAGTGAACCGCTGTAACTATTATCATTATAATGTTTTCCAATGATGAATTTAGGCACGTTACTTGACGTGAGAGGGTCTTGCTATTGATTTTAAATGTTGATATTAATATCGGCAAATATCGGATATCGGCCACAGCAGTGAGACAAATATCGGATATCGATATCGGCAGAAAATTTTCATATCGGACCATCCCTAGTAATGATCTTGACTGAGGGAGAGGCACTGGAGAGTTCATTCTTAAAAGTCATTGGACTTGGTTTAATTTGTGGGCAG
>OMNZ01064272.1:7316-18510 GCA_900303255.1 Lesueurigobius sanzi | reverse complement strand
GGGGGGGGGGGGTTGGTGGGAGTGTTACTATGAATAACTCACCGGAGGGATCTCCTGAAGCCTGTCTCTGGGTAAGAAGAAGAGGAATCTGTTCACTTGACTGAGAGTGGCCCCGGTCCAGGTCCTCACAGGTCTGTGTGAGAGTACAAGGATTATGGACTGCATTTCACTACAACGCTTAAGAATAGGGCTGGGTATCGTTCTATTTTGTTTCGATGCTAGTACTTTAACGGTATTTGGTTTACGACATACCGATACCTGAGCGATACTTTTAAATTTAAGTTTAAATGACACAAATTCATCTTATTTATCTAAATTTGAGCTGTTTTGATGAGTTAAGTTTTAGTCACTCATTTGACCTGATTGTAACCACTTATAAGGGGTTTTTGGCTTGTTGCAATAGATTTCTACTTATTTCCTTTTTGATTTAAATGTGTTTGCCAATGAGGTAAGAAAATTGGTCTTGTTCTTTTGGCAGTTCTATTTTCCTAATTCAAGCGAGATTACCTTAGAATCAGTCAAAATTGTCATGAAATAAACCAAATAATGTAGATGACAGCAGTAAATGTGTTTAATTTAGTCAAAACTGCTCTAAACAAGAATAATATTCCCAAATCAAGTTATTTATACTTGTGCTTGATCTTTAGTTTTGTTGTAGAACCATAAAACAGAACTATAATGTTCCTTTATTCAATAAACTGCTTCAGTTTTTATCATTATTTGAGTAGAAACACCTAAGTCACTGTCTATAGTGTAGTCACAGACCCACCAGGCAGACAAATACCGTTTAACGGTAACCAGCCCTACTTAAGAACGTGAAAATCTACCCAAAAGTAGCTGTTTCTTGTAAGATCCGTGCTACAATGTCCATTTTTGTCGTACTAAAACAGAATGTCTGTAATATATCCATGTTGTCCATGAAAAAGCGTCTGTCAATTTGATTGAACATCTCATCCGTCACAAATGTTGCCATAATCCCCAGGGATCGAAACTCCTCCTCGGTGTACACTCCTGTGTACATGTCCTGCGTAACAGCACAGTGTATGAAGACATGAAGGCCAGGCCATGTGTGATATGCATTGTCTGTATAAAAACAAACCATTTTTTCAGCAATGTTAAAGACCAAACGCTCCCGTTTCCTTCTGGACAATAAGAGAAAGTATTGAGGCTTGGCATTGATGACGGCTCGGAGCGTGTCCATAGTGTCCTCAGTGAACTTCTTAATGTTGCTCAAGCTGCAGATAGACAACATGATAAGACTAAGATTGTGGAATCTTCCTAATAGATTCAGATTTATTGTCACCACATTTGTTTGTTTATAATGACTAATTGACTAATGACATTGTTGAAACTTACGGAATAGCAAAACCCAGTTCAGCTCCAAAATCAGCCAGAACTTCAGGAAAGAACTCGTACTGATACACCGCATCAACAACACATTTTTTCTGTTCAGAAAAGTTAAGTTAAATGTTACACGTTAAACCTGCTAAACACTATATTGACATCATAAAAGTGCCCTTGTTACCAGTGAGGTGTGAAGAGGACTGGGCTGTGTTTGGAGGAAGAGCAGGAGCTCTCTCACTGATGAAGGGGACTGGTTTGCTCTCAGTCGTTCCAATAAAACTTTGCATGTCACGCCTTGGCCTAATGTCCCTAAACTCCTAGTGATGAAAGACAACAGTTACATGAATATTATTATTGTTATTACAACAACATACACTCATACTAGGACTCACCAAAAGTCTTCTTTGATTGTATTTGGTTTCAATACAAGCGTTTTGCTGAAAATGGCTTGAGCCTGGATGGAAACGACACATTAGTTATCAGTAATGTGATATGAAAAGTGTCACTGTAGGTGTGTCTATTCAACAAAGTGATGAAAGAAGCTTTTCCTTCTCAACTTAAATATTTAAGAGCTAGAGGAGATCCTTTCATCCTTTTCACTGGACAATAAGCCTCTTTATTAGAAATGAGTTTTAACCAGAACAGAAGAAGAGAACATCTGTCACACAAGATCAGAGATCACCTGTTGTGTATTCCAGGGCTTTGTGGGAGTGTTGCTGGAGTTGAGGACCAGTTGTTGAGTCCTGGGTAAAACACAGGCCAAAGGCGTCAAATAGAGCAGTGGCTCTACCTTATCCAACCAGCTGAACACGTCTGAATAGCCCTAACAAAACAGACACGGGGTGTTTCACAACTTGTGGTTAAGTTATACATAAATGAATGATAAATGTAAAAGTTACCCAAAGCTTTGTGACAATGGCATTGGCCTGTGCTGGACTGAAGCTGGCCGACTGCTGGGCCATAGATGGTAGAGATGAGAGGAGCTTTTCAGAAGTCAGTTTCAAAAGAAATTCACTTTCTACTCCCACAACAAGAGACCCCAGCTCCTGCAGTTTACCGGGGTAATGCAGCTGAAGAGAGAAGAGTCAGATGGTACTTCAGGGTAATCTATTCACATAATACTCAGATATAAAAGTGTGACATTCCCATGCCATCGCCATCCCAATGATCCAATCAACAATTATCTAAGAATACCTGAGAAGAATTGTGGAACAGTATATGAAAAAGTGAGTTTTAAGTTCGACCAATACTACTGCACTATGAAAGCTGTCCATGGTGCTGAAAATGCTTTTTCAATAACATGGGTGAATTGGTTCAGTGTTGGCTTGAGTTGTCCGTAACTGGGTTTGAACTGCACTAGTCCAGAGTTGATTTGGACTTTAATGAATGTATGCATGCTACAGTAATACATAAAAAGGAATACAGTAGTACAGCAGTGATCAGTGGGCGGAGGGTTATTTAACCTTTGATGGAAATATTTTACCATCCTGCTGACCAAGCAAAACTACTACAGATTACATGACCACACACCATGAAGATAACACAAGCTAAAACTTTAGCCTTGTGTTACCTGGTACCAAATCACCTCAAGACGAACCATGTGACTATAAACTAAACATGATATTACACATATACAGCCAAACCCTTTGTTCTGTTTTTACTGAAATTGCAATAGAAATGTAGTCAAATACATGTTTAGTGCCTCCGATCGTCGTCGTTTCTCGTTTAATAAATGTCTATTTTGACCTGTTTTAAGGTTGTGGTCCTTGCTACTAAACTTTTTTTTTTTTTTTTTTTTTTACAGTGGGTTAAAACATTAAAAATGTACTTACTTTCATAACTGAAGACAGCTTTTTCACCATTATTGATGCCTGTCAGAGAAAGAGATGTTTCATTTAACATGTGTGGCACATCATGACAATTTTATTTAAGATCTTTAATATTCACTGAAATAATTAGACCATGTTGTTCATCCACATAACTGTTGCTTTGAGGTAACGTGTGGGAGACAGACAGCAGCTGTGGAGCTGCCTCCAGTCTTTAATGTAGCTAAAGCCAGGTTGGCTCTTTGGTTCATGAGCTCAGTTTTCTACAGACAGCAGCCTGTCAGCCGTCTGTCAGCTCTACCAGCTGTAGCAAACCAAGCGTGCACAAAACAAACATGGGCTTATGTAGTGAAAGTAACAACACACTGCGGCAGAGAAAGTCACATGTTACCAGCTCATTTCAAATCACATACAATAATATGTATGTAGCATGTTATTTCTGTTCAGCAGTGGTTGTTCAAACTGTGGTATGTGTACCACAGTTACTCAGGGTCATCTGCAGCTAGACTTCATACATTTCACTTATTCCTGGTTTGATTTTGATCCAGGCTTGGTGGTCAAATATTTCATAAGGCGGCACAGTTTGAGACCACTTGTGTACAGTGTTGTGTACCTGTGCCGGGCTGAAGGTGACTGACTTAATGTGAGGGAGCACCTGCTCCAGCTGTGATGGAGTGAGGCTCTGTACGAAGCTCACACCGAGCAGTGGCAGGAGATAAGGCTCCTCTTTTATCTGCTCCACTGTCAGACCCACGGGCTCCGTGGTCTGAGTGCTGTTTAGGAGCAAACTGGAAAGCTACAAAACAAACAGAGCACACATTAATTAAACAACAATTTAATGAGAAGTACAAATACGTGTAGCAATGAATACCAAGTAGCTGGGCAGTTTAAGGCCATCACGGGTGCATTTTCTGATCATGCCTTGAATAACAGGAAAGACCTCAGAGTCTTTGTGAACAATAAGGTCTTTTGCATCTGCGAAGCATGTGATGTTATCAAGCCTGAAAATACATATCACTACAATGTTAACAATTAGACAAAATATCCTTAATTTTATTTTCCATAGTTTATTATTTATCTTTATTACAAGTTTTATGTTTCATGTTGCACGAATACATCAAAGAAAATTCCTAGTCTGTGAAACCTTCATTGACAATGGGAATAAACTCTATTCTGATTCTGATTAACAACAATCCAGGATGAGCTCAAATCAAATTGCAATTTAAATACATTTATAAAAATTGCACAGTGGATATTATTATATGTGATAGTATATAAAGTTCAACACTGGCCTGATAAAATCCTGCAACGTTAGGTTTCTGTACGTCCCAATGACGCGCTCGGCGATAAACTCTTGTTGTACGCGGCTCAAGGTGTTTTTCCGCAGCACATCTAAACCATCCAGGAGCTGGAAACAGGCAAAGTGACAAAGACACACAACAGGAATCCAGGTTAAATGCCGTGAAGACTGTGAATCACCCGAAATACATCAACTAATTGCGTCCACTGACAAGTCATCAAAGTTAGTAACCGTTCTATCACTAATTCAAGAGGTTCCGCGTTCATTTATTGATCACAAACAGGAAGGCCGGGCATATGAAATGTGACAGAGACAGAGAGGGGCTTGTGTGCGCTCTCTCTTGGCTGCTGCGCGACTTGTGGCAGTGTTTTGCCCCGGGACTAATGGCCCTCACAGGTGCCCGGCTTCTCCTGTTTCCCAGCCGGGTGTCAGAGCTCACGGGGCTGATACCTGAGCGGCCGAGAAGTGTTGGAAGATGTTGAAGGGCAGGTAAGCGCTCAGGTTTCCGATGATCCTGATGAGCGATTGTTGACCTCTGGCGATGCTGATCGGATCCAGCACGATGCCAAACCAGGCGCCAAACGCACGCCGCTGCTCCAGAGACATCGAGGCCAGGTTCTGGTTGATGATCTCTATCCTAAAGAAATGCACACACAGAAAAGAACATCGTCGTGTTAATGGTATGGTTTAGAAGGGATGTTAGTTAAAGCCACGCAGTGTAATAATTTGGTACTTTTATTTCATTTTTTCGGGGGTGAAAACTATCAAAACAAAGTCTTTATATTGAGCTGGCTTGATTTTTATTTCTCCTCATTCTTAGCTTATAACTTGAAGATTATGTCCTGTTCCAAATGCTTTATTTTGATAGCCCATAGCAAAAATAGCATTTGCTAACATAAATCATCTCTGTCATGCTAATTTAGCTGGACAGTGGTGCAGAGCAGGGCCATAGAGAAGTGTCAACAGCCTTAGAACTAAGCCCAGGGTGAGACAATAGGAAGGTAATGAGCCCCTATTATGTGTGAATAGGTTAAGAATAGATGTTTTGCCAACCTTTAGAGATTAAGTCCTCTGACTGGTTTCCTCTTAAGTGACCCATGAGCCTGTTAAATCTGCTCATTTTGCTGAGGAAACGTCCTACACTTCAACTACAAGTACAGATGAAGACTGAAGAAGCTTTGTCTTTCTAACATAAAATGTAACACCAGATGTCAAATTGCATAACTTCAAGCCACAATAAGTTAAAACAATAAGCCAGAAACATACTTTTAATTTTATCTATTTATTTATGTTCTTGTTTATTTGGTTGGGACAGTGCATGTTAATGAACACACATGAGAACCATACATGTAAACACACCACTCTGGATTGTAGCCTTGAGCTAATTTCCATCTGTTGTCCCACACAAACACACTCTCATTCATCCGGGACTATTGTACATGTTTTTAGTGCTAGGGGAAAACAGAGCACCCGGAGGAAGCCTACGCAGACACAAGGAGAAGATGCAAACTCCACCCAGAAAGGCCCAGCCCGGGACCTTCTAGCTGTGAAGTACAAGCGCTAACCAAGGTGCATTGTGGAACTTTATGCAAAAACAACAAAAAAAACCTCGCTATTTTGCGTAACCCAAATCTTTTCTATCCTGGAGCGTCATAAAGGCAGCTGTGATGAAAAGTAAAGGCGCCATGCTAACCACCCCTACAGCCACTGGGTCACTAACCTGTAAAATATGCACTAATAATACTAATAATATTTATTCACATACAAAGTTCCACAATGCACCTTTAAAGCAGGGCTCCTGATGTCCAATTGAATAGCTTCTTAATATATTTTTAAAAGACCCACCCAAGAGTTTCCTAATTACAGTGCCCCAATTTTGAGATTTATTTATATTTACTTGGTCTACAATAGATTTTAGATTGAAGAATAGGCTTCTGACATGCAGAATGTGTTGTTTACAGTATTGTGCTTGTTTTGTTTCTTGACAATTATTTATCAATTATTTGAAACTTAACATTGAGCAGAAGTCAATAAAATAAAAAATAAAATAAAAAAAACTCCAAAATGATTATGATTAAAAACGTTTTTAAAAGTGTCTAAATTTCCGATTTGGATAATAAACTTTATAGACACCCTGTATAGCCACACTATGTAATAATTCACACTATATTTACTATTTACATAAAAGCATTTATTTCATTATAGGATTTTTTGGGGTGAAAACTATCAAAAAGAAAAGAACATTGATATGGCTGGTCTCTCTTCACTATTGGCTTCTAACATGGAGATTAATTATTTTCATTGTTTAGCTGAGCGTGAGCAGCACATTTAAAGTATGGACCTGGAATGGACCTCAGTGTGGCTTTAATATTAAGACCATAACCAGGGTATATGCAGGGGTGTCAAATGTCATAGCTTTTTAAGACTTTTTAACACTAAACACAATTTTTAAGACTTCACATAATAAGTTATAGCTAGAAATACATTTTTATCTCCCCGTTGAACTTTTAAGTGCCCACATTAATTATTAACATATTTACAGGGCCTACAACAGATGTTTAGGAGAAAATAGTCTTCTGAAATGTTATTTCCAGTCTTACATTGTGCTTGTAAATTCCTATTGCTTCATATAATTAAACCTGATGATGGTAATTCTAGGCTGGAAGTGCGTGTTAGTGACAGGACAATTTACAAAATTCACAATTCTGTTCAACAATTTTTGAGGATACATGGTTTATTTGGATTTTCTGTGCGTATTTCGTACATACTTTGACGTTTGACTTTGACCAGAAATAAACCCTCCAAAAATGAAGACTCCTACTTCACAACTAAAGACTTTTAAGGGTTTTATTTTGGTTCTTTTTAATCTTATGTACAGGACATTCATCATGCAAATCTGTAGAAATGGGGTGTAAATCATAGCTAATGGCCTGTTTAGTCAATAATTACAAAGCACTTAACATATAAATTACCCTCTTGTAGATTTAATTCTGTGGAGTGAATGGGTTTCCTTTACTATCTCTGCATAATGCATGGCCCTGACACTTCTGCGTGTGGTGACGTGTTGTTGCTAGACCTGATATAGGAGCTAACTTTAGATCCACACAGTTCATGCTTATTTTAAGAGGTCATTTTACACAGGTTTAGTCAAAAAAAAAAAAAAATCCACATTGAAGTTGTGACAAAAAGATCATGTGATGTCTCAAAGGTTTTGGAATTTTGGGTTATTTTCATTCATAAAAATAAGCAGTAGAGTTTAGCGCGACATGGTGTTGAAAAATATACTGTGCAAGGTTCAGAAGATTTCCTCATACAGCAGCTCAAATGTCATTTTACATACAGTATATTATCAAACAGGGGAATGAGGAGAAATTTTGATATTCAAAAGCAAAATTTGTCACAACAGGCAACTATTGAGCAAATATATGTGTACAATATCAGCCAAAACTGAACTTGAGTGGCATTTTTGAATGTCATCCCTTTCATTGTTTGTAAACAGTCTGGGTTTAGCTGGAGGCGAAAAGTTAGATCTAGATGTTGTCATAAATAAATATCAGAACACGTGTATCCCCAGCTCGTTTATTCATTTAATTTACTAGTCCACGGGAGAAATTTGTTTGGAAAAGGGAAGCTGTTGAAGTTACACAATCACTACACAACACTCAACTCCACATTAATTCCTTTGTGGATCAATAAAGTCTGTCCAAGTCCAATGAAAAGCATAAAACGGCCTAGAACTGGAGTTCTCACTGTTCTGACACTTGGATAAATAAAATCGAACATGTTTTCTTATGAAGATTTATTAGTTTACTGATAGTTTTGAAAGTTCTTTAAAAAAAATCGCAATAATCGTCTAATAGTTCAGAATCAGGATATATCGTATCATGACGAATGAATCGTGATACGAATCGTATCGCCAGGTACAAGGCAATACATATCCCCTAGATATTTTATCGTCTCAAATGTCATTCCTCTTGTTCTTGCACATTAAGCCACAACAGTAGCAACATTTTTTTAGTTGTAGTTTCACACTTAATCACTAGTTTTAGTTTAATCTTTTTTCTCTTGCTCACTTCCTGCCTCCAGCTGATGTCACTGATGAAATTTAATTTAACCTCTTAAACCCCAACAGGCCCAATTTGGGTCCTGGGGAAGAAAAGAGACAGAGAGAGGGGAAGAAGAGATCGAGAAGAAGGAAAGAGGGTGAGAGGAAGGAGAGAGAGAGGGGAAGGAGAGAGAGAGGAAAGAGAGAGAGGAAGGAAAGAGACAGAGAAAGGGGAAGGAGAGAGGAAGGAGAGAGATTTTAGTGCCCAGTTTGGGTCCTATAGGGTTTAAGAGGTTAAGGCCACTTTGGTCCTTTACAGTTCCTCACAGACAATTAGCCAATAAGAGTGACAACAAAAAGTTGTCCAACAATGGAAATCCCAGCTCACAGTGGGCGGGGCAGAATAAGGTGGATACTCTTGCGTTGGAAATGCTGGGGGTTTCTCAAATTTTGAAACCAAGCTGGAGGCCTTCCTATGCAACTGCGCATTTGGCTAACATTGTTGTATTTGTATTGTTTTATTTTTTCATATATTTGGACTTTGTGCATGTGATGTATTTTGCTATGGTCAGCGCTCTGAGACTCACTGTGGGTGTGGGAAAAGCGCTCAACAATGATTGATTGATATCGGATCAGTGCAATCCTAGTAAATTTCTCCATTCTCTTATCTTCACAACGCACCTTTAGGGCCTTGCTTTTGGCACAATTAACTCGATGGCTTCCAATGCTTTTGGCTGGACAGACCCATGACCTTACACGCCAGCAGAACTTACACGTTCGTGTTATCCTGGAGCAGAGGAAGGCGATGAATATCCGCCGGACTTGCCAGAGCCAACAGCGGGGTCAGCTCAGAAAACAGACTCCAATCTGTGGCCAGGTGTGTCTGAAACAGCACTGATGTCAGCGTGGGCAGGTACGACTGCGGGAGCTGGAAAACACATTATATAAGCTCAGTGTCAGCGGAAACACGACACCCAACCCCCAAATATCCAGTGTCACAGAAAACGACCAGGAAGCCGTGGAAAAAGGAGGATAGATAAAAGGAATTAATCAGTGGAACGCACTTCGCAATGAAATAAGTTGAAATAAGAGTCAAGAACCAAGGAAATGATGTAAAGTGTCACGCTGCATTATCTCTTTTTAACATTTTGTGGAGTAAATAAAGAAAGAAAGGATGAAAGAAGGATAGACTTGGATGCGCTGAAGCACCTGTAATGTGTTCTTGTTTATGTTGTAGTACAGGAGGATCATCCGAATCGTGGAGATGTGACATTCGCTGAGGACGGCCCGCAAGTCGACCTCTGGAATCCTGAAGTACTCCTACATGACATATAGGTATTAGTTCAATGTTGACACAGAATGAGACAGAATGGGTTGATGTTATAGAATTCCTTTTTCAGTTGGAGCAGGGGCCAATACAGCTGTACTGGGAGAGAAGCAGTTTTTGAAAGACATTTTCCTAAAGAAAATTGACAATCGTTCTTTGATAGTGGTTGGATCCACAAACCTGCCATATTATTCTTATGGCTGAAAGTCCTTTCTGCTGGCCAACACCACACACACGTTTTTGAATACAATCACCACTTTTGGACACCTTTATGAGGGAACAATTAGACCTTAGTTCATAAGTGCCGACAGAGAAGACATTGAACTTTGTGACTTTTTTTGTTTCATGTGGATTGGCCCAGGTATTACAGAGACATTAGCAATGATGTCACTTTCGCTGCTTACATCATCAGTGACATCAGCTGGAGGCAGGAAGTGAGAAAGAGAAATAAGATTAAACTAAAACTAGCCATTATAGGTGTAAAACTACAACTAAAAATGTCGTCCTGTCGTCCTACAATGTTTACAAACAATGAAAGGGTCTACTAGTAATAGGTTGTGTTCAAGTGACATTTGGGGCTTAGCTGGAGGCGGGAAGCTAGATCCCTATATATTTCCTTTGTAGCTGTTTTCATAGTAACAATAAACAAAATGTCTAACTGTTTTTGGAAATATCAGATAAAACCTTCAAATGTCATTCCTCTTGTTCTTGCACCTTAAGCCACAACAGGACATTTATTAGTTGTAGTTTTACACTTACACTTATGCACTTATACGATGTAAGGTCTAATTCTTTTCTCATAAAGGTGTCCAAAAGTGGTGACAATATTCAAAAACATGTGTGTGATGCTGGCCAGTGGAAAGGACTCTCAGGCATAAGCATAATATGGCAGTGGTTTGTTTGGTTTTCTTGCTCCGACTGAAACAGAATTCAGGTGAACAAAAGCTAAATGTGGATAATAGTGACAATCAACAAACACAGAAAAACTACCTGTATGAAGACGAAGGCCTCCAGTCCTTGTGCTGTCTGCATCAGGCCTGTAAGCACCCGCTGAACAACACACAGGCAGTAGTTATACACACCATTACGCACAATCTGTTCATCTGCTTAGGGGTGTTATTTTAATGGGTAAATCAAGTTTGTATAGATTGCACTACAGGACTGCATTCATTATGTAGATATCAGTGACAAGGGTGTAACTATATCTGTTATCTCTGCTGTTATCTCCAGCAGCGTCATCTCTGCTGTCTAGGACGCTAAGGGCCTCTGCGTTGCTACCATCCATAGCAAATCTGACCGGAGGTCCAGGGAGGAAGAGTTGTATTCTAAAATCACTACTGTCAGAACACATA